>CAJUYI010002977.1:19577-43412 GCA_910591695.1 Galerucella pusilla | reverse complement strand
ATGTTCATAAAAGTAGGTATTGACTCTTCTCTTACTCTGTGTTATAACAAGAGGAAAAATATTACGATGATGAGGATAAAGGATAGTGCAAAAACAGTTAATCGAAATTAAACTGGTAAACTCCAAAAATTATTATTCTAATCACAATCTCAGGAAATTATCTCCTTGAAAATGCCGTTAGCAAAATTTTATCTATGCATGTATTAAGGGCTGGATCATAATATGTTAGTGAAGTCGACTTTATAAACAGGAGGTTTTTAGGTGAAGTGTTCTTTACAACTGTGGTGAAGTAAGATTCGTTTCATAGATATATTTGTTTTTAAAGGTATTTAAAGTGCTTTTTTTGTATAGTATCCCTGAAACTGACATTAACAACTTTGGTTTGTAGCTTTGAAAGAATAGGTAAAATATCCTATGAACCAATGGCAGTGAGAAAAAATGGATTAGTTTCCATTACTGAATAGAACTTGAATTTTTAGGCATTATTGAATGCATAGAGGGTTGAAAAAGCATTATCAATAGGTTACTTTAATATAATTCAACGTGAACGTTAGCCTCAACCACATGTGGCCGCGACTGCTTAAGTGTCATAAGTTGATTTTGAGCACACGCGTGTACCATGGAATGAACTGTAGCGTATATCGTACCTTTAATGGTATAACGACATAACTGCAACGTTATAAATTTTTAAATTTAAAGTGCTTTAAGTGTCTTTGTATGGTACTCCTTTATGTGAAATAATGTCATAGTGATAACTCCCCAAATTAACGATAGATATCGTATGTGTCACTACCAAATTGGACCTTATATTCGATGGAATAAGGACGTAAGTAACAGTTTTTCTCAAAAATGTGTGGTATAATACATTGTGTCACTTTGGTTCTAAGAATGTATAAGTTTGTACATTAAAGAGCAGTTGTGCCATTTTTCCGTTGAAATAAAATGACATCTTTTATTCTAAAAGTTTGGGAGCTGGATGAAGTTGTGACGGTTTTTACATTGACAGTTCAAACATATTTGCAAGTTATGTCATTTTCTGTTCCCAGTCTTGACGTTATGGGGAAAACAGGACATGTAGATTTTTATACTCAATTTCCATATTTCTTCAAATTCAGATATTTGCGTGTTCTAGGAAGATCTCACAAATTTGGTTCGGGTTCAGAATAAATGAATTTGAGACTACCCAATCAGATTCAGAATTCCCAATTCCTAATCGGGATATTAATATTATCTTTACTGTGAAAAACAAAAATAGACTTCAGAAGAAAAACGAGATAACTCGAAATTTTTTTAATCATTTTCAAAAATACATGAGACTACTACGGTAATAAAATTGTCAACTACTTTGATAACTCTACACCTAGAGTGATACAAATATCTATTTCATTCAGCTAAGATGCCGATATAACGAAATTTCGAATCTTAAAACCGCATTTTCTGATACTTCTAAATTTCACAGTAATGTCGTTATTCCATTGGAAAGTGTTTTGACTTTCAACGTGGCGCTATCTATTGGATAGTCACTCAATCCAGCTAATAAATCACCTCACACCGCCATTTATTAGAGTTTTGAAGAACTCACAAATAATCATAACTCTTTGTCTCATAATGAAAAATTAATTTGCAACAAAAGATATTGCCATTATAAATTGAGATCATGAACTGATATATCAGTTCCATTATGGTGTGGAAATACCTAGGTGAACTTAATAAACAAGGCGAGAGCAATATTGTAACCTCACTGTGGATTATAGAACACACTGGAATTGAAGGAGATGAAATAGCAGATGAACTAGCGAAGAGAAGAGCTAAAGTACTCTTTTGGGGGCCCCAACCCTTTTGCAAAGCTGGAAAAAGAGGAGATCTGTCCATTGGTAAGATTTAGTAGGACTTAGTCCATCAAAGATTTGTCTGGTGCCTACACCTTTTTGGGATCAAATGAATGCATAACTCAAGGTAAAACTGCAGTCTTAACAAAAGTTCTAACGGGCCATTGTTGCCTAAACTGCACCCGAAAATGCTCAAAATAGTGGAGGGAGAAGGATATAGGTTTTGTGACATGGGAGAAGAGGCCTTCGAATTGCACAGCAATTCAGAATCCTAGGACACAGTACCTGATAGATTACTGGATGAAGGGACATTTATTTTAAAGCCTGCAGATGTCCTGAAATTTCTCCGGAAAATAGGACTGAAGGTGCTACCATTATCTGAGACCCTCCTCGGAAACTGAGTAGTAGTAAGGGCGCGCAATAGATCTTTCAGGTCTCAGTGAATGTCACTCCAAAATACATACATACATCATATCTCTTAAGTTGGATCAAACTGCACACAGTGTGTGAAATTTGGTTGAAATGCGCTCAGTAGTTGAAGAGCTCATCGCAGACAAGCAATGCGACACGATATTGGTATATATGAAAGAATATTATATTAGGAAAATGGGTGATATTTGATGTGCTGAGAGTGGGAAATTTGTCTAGCGAACGTAGCTAGTGGGACAATCCACACATAAGGACTATGTAGCACGAATAAAGATTTTTCTGTTTACAAATAAATGAATCCATTATATTGCGATATCAACCTTTTCATATTCGCAGAAATGTTTCAAGCGCTACTCTGCAGAATGTTTTCATGAAGTAATAACAAATTTCACTACAAAAATATTTTGTTGCTGAGTTTGCTATTCATCGATTTTATTTGATAATTATTTTACATATTAATGATAGCTTCAGTTTACCTCACTTCTGGGATAAATTCATTATTATTAAAAATAACGATTAAACCAATATTATTCACAGTTTGGAGGTGAAATAAATACCATGAATATTGATGCAATTTATCAAAATAGAACGAATGATTAGCTTGTTACGTGAACTGTTTTTTTCAAAATCTCACGTTCTATCGTTGAAGCCATTTAAATACTAAATTGTTTGCTTATCTATCTGGATAGAATAGTTTATCATACAAATTGGCCCAAAAGTTTGGGAACGACCAATTATCTCGTCTGCTAGTCCTAATTATACAAAATTTCGGGACACCTATTTTGGGATACGTAGACTCCAGATTTGATATTTTCAATGTTGCCAGATTTGCTGTTTCTTTTATATTAATGGTAACTTTGGTTTTTCAAATATATCACCCTGTATATTCAGTTATTATTGGAATCTTCTAATCAATACGAGTTCAACCATATGTAACACTTACGATTTCAATTAGAAAAGGAGGTCTTAAATACGTACAACAGTGCGAAATATGTGGGTTTGAAGAAATTTGAATGTAGTGATTTTGTTAAATCGGACATTTTCAATTAGAGGAAATTAAACGTCAGATGAATATGAACTTCTACTTAGTAATTAAATTTTACCTAGACCGAGCCAATTCAGATGTGATTTTAGCAAGCTGGAGTTCCAGCTCATTTGGGTGTGATTTTTATTTAGATAAGATATTTCCTGGACAATAAATTGTTGAACAAGGTAGAATTGAATGGCCTGCACGCTCTCCAGGTTTCAATCCTGAAAATTATTTTTATTGGGATACTAGAAAAAATCAGGTTACAAATAGGCTTTGCCAGACTTATGTTTTATGTATTTTAGACCCTCCATGCTACATGAAATAATGAGTTTCACATAAGGTTGAACTCTCACTAAATAGGAGATTCCAAAAATGATTGAAAATACAGAGTGATAAATTTGAAAAACCAGTTACTAATAATATTAGATAAACGGCAAATCTGGCAACAATGCAAAGATCGAATATGGAATCTTTTTATACTGAAATAGTTGTATCCCAAATTGGCACTAACAGTTTACGTGATAAATGGCCGTTTCCAGACTTTTGGGCCACTCTGTATAATAGGACTGCTTCCTCTGAAGATTCAAAAATAACTCACTAGAGGCCGTACTAGTGGAGAGTACATATATTTCAATTTTTCATTGGACAGTTATGTTTAACGTACCTGTCTACCCATTGAAAATTGAATGCTGGGATTTGAACAAGTTAAAAATCATTTTATTTGCGATTTAAAACCATAGCTTGAATGCTAGGTGATAGGAATCTACTTGAAGAAACGTGAGTGGTTATTGATAATGTTTCGAGAAAAAATCGAATATTTTTTGTTTTATTAAAAAATTTGGGTAATTTATTACAAATGATGAAAAATATCATTAATGATGATAATGAAACAAAATATTTCTCCTACGATCACTATCAAAAGTCGTCCTTTGTGCCTTGGAAAGCAACTGCAAAGTTAATGTTTTCCGCGAGCTGTCATAATTTGACATTATTGGTGCTCTTAAGCAGAAAGTAACTTTGGCGAACGCCTAATTTTATTTATAGATAAAAAAGAGCTAGTAGTTATTTCGATATAAACTGTAGAATACATTTTTTCGTTGATTTTTTAATTTGTTAGAGCATCCAAGAGTATTTTCTGTGATAATTTGATGAGAAAGAGGGAAAATCTGAAAAATTTCTATAATAATTTTTGAATGAAATGATACAAAGCTATTATTTTTGGAGAGATAGGGAAATAGGTGATGTCACTCAACCTAGGTTGCCGATTCAAAAAACTATGTAACTGCAGAACTAGTTGTACATTACTATCAGTTGGGAATTTTGCTGGGTATTTGTGAACTTTCAGCTTAAGTAAATATCAATATATGCTTTAAGTTAAAATAGTTGCAGGAATTGATAAATCATATGCACATAGAATTGTTGAGAGCATTTCATTTTCAATAGCAAGGATTTGTCCAGATTTCATGAAAATGCCTTAAACTGAAACTGAAATAAAGAAAGGTCAGAAGGACTTTATCAATATTATTCGTTTTCCAAGATGTATTGGTGCATTAGACCGCACCCACATCAAAAAGCAATCACCAAAATGTAGTTAGTATATGGCCTGGCTGTTCCTACGATACCACAATTTTTGCAAATTCGAAATTGAGAACCCAATTTAAATTGAGTCGGGCGCTTTGTGCTGGAAAATTTATCATTATAACAAATAGGCTAGGAGTCTGATTTCGGAAGATGTGTACCAATCTTACTACAAACTTTGGTATATGGGATATTTTAAGAGATATCAAAAAATGTTATGAACAAAAATAGTGGATGTGTTGAAGGTCCATATTTTAAAATTATTTCGAACTATACAGAGTGCTGCATAACTCCGTTACAAACCAAACATATGATTTTCCAAATGGGAACCCCTTTATATTATACCGAATTCGGATTGGTTACATTTTTTTGAAGCGTTTGATGTGAGGTTTTGCCACGTTATACAGAGTCCTTCAAAAGATATGGAAACGTTTATGTAAAAATCGTAGGTAAATCAACGCTCTGTAGCTTGTCGTACGTTAAAGAAAAAAAAATGTAATTTGCCAAACAGAGTTTTGCAATATGTTGCAATATCTCCGTATCCTATTAAATTTCAATTATATTGTTTCCTATATACAGGGTGAACGGAAACTCGAACTTGTTATTTTCTTTCTTCTTTCAAATGGAACACCATGTATTTTATAGCAAAAATAGAATCTTCGATTATGTAACTTAAATTTTTGTCAAGCACTCCCTATACCCAGAGTTTATAAAAACAGAGTTATCTGGTAATATTTATTGTAAACAATTATTATTGACCTATTATGTGAAAGCAATAAACGTGGTATGTAACAAAAAATCCTAATTAATGATAAATGTTGATGAATAATTCATTCCAAACAAAACTAGCTTCCAAAAGTAATAATCCTAACCGTAATATTAAGCTGAAGGTTCAAAGTGTTCACCGTTAACATCAATGCAATGCTGTAAGAGGGGGCCCAACTGATTGGCCAGCTCGGTCACCCGATCTAACAATAGTATATTCATTTTCTCCGGGTCTTGTGAGAAACAAGTTTATAAAATCCCCGGCTATTAAAGATGACGTGAAAGAGATAATTAGTGCGGCATTTCGATCTGCTAACGTTAATATGCTGAGAAATGTTAGTCAATCATTTGAACTATTCTGCATGTTAACGGTGAACATTTTGAACCTTTAGTTTAATATTACGGTTGGTATTATACCTTTGGTTACTAGATTTGTTTAGAATAAATTGTTCATTGAAATTTATTATTAATTAGGATTTTTTGTTACATACAACGTTTAGTGCTTTCACATAATAGGTCAGTAGTTATTTTACAATAAAAATTAGAAATTAACTGTGTTTTTATGAATTTTGGGTATAGGGAATGCTTGACAAAAACTAAAGTTACATAATCGGGGATTCTATTTTTGCTATAAAATACAGGGTGTTCCATTTGAAATAAGAAAGAAAATGACAGGTTCGAGTTTCCGTTCACCCTGTATACAAGAAAGAATTTAATTGAAATTTAATAGGATACGGAGATATTGCATCATATTACAGAACTCTGTTTGGCAAAATACATTTTTTTTCTTTAACGTACAACAAGCTACAGAACGTTGATTTACCTACGATTTTCACATAAACGTGTCCATATCTTTTGAAGGACTCTGTATAACGTGGCAAAACTTTATATCAAGAGCTTAAAAAAAATGTAAACAATCCGAATTTGGTATAATATACAGGAGTTCCCATTTGAAAAATCATATGTTTGGTTTGTAACGGAGTTATGTAGCACTCTGTCTAGTTCGATATAATTTCAAAATATGGACCTTCAGCACATCTACTATTTTTGTCGATAACATTTTTTTATATCTCTTAAAATAACCCATATACCGAAGTTTGTCGTAAGATTGGTACACCCTGTATATCTTGGATCAGAGAAGCCAATAAATTATAAATTTGAAATTGTTCAACTAAGGCATTTATAATATTTATCCAATTCCACCCCCTGAATTTCCGTTTTTGTTATGAATATAACAATATATTTATATTGGTTGGGGCTTCAGTTGGAATAATTTTTTTTTAATACTCAATTATATTGAATAAGAATGTCTATATTCAATATAAGAAATCTCACTTTTTTCATTTGGGAATGATTTATAGCGTGCAGTTTCCCATGATCGGGCTTGAAGGGACAATATAAAAACTTTGAAGCCGGTAAGGTCCCCTTTTCTCCGCAACTTTGACTAAGTGCGGGGCGATGATACGCCCTGGAGATTACACAAAAAGCTTTTCGAATCGCAGAAAAAGTTTGCAACTTTAAAGCCGATGGAACGATCGATGGATTGGATTTCGTGAAATCTTTCATAGAGTATTTTCTAACACTCATGGCCATTTTGCTACCGTTTTTATTGTGTTTCAGTGTTATTTGCTCAATATTAACTGCCAATGTTTTTTTTGGAAAATGAAAATGACAACTTTGGGGATCACGTGTCTTCCTATAGATTCCTGACCTTCGGAACAGATAGGAGAGAGTCTGGAACGGTGGCCACCTTTTTTCAAAAAAATCATTAAAAACCAAAATAATTTTTTTTATAGAATTTGATTCCGCTAAACAGCAATTACCTACTATATTTACCTCTATAGCATTCCATTCTGTAGCTGAAAAAAGTTATTTTTAACAAAAAAGTTGTAGCTGCAAGAATGTGTTGCAAAGTGCCCACTGTACCGGGTGGTCCAATAAGCCGATCTCTCTGCTATATATCAGAAACTATTCATGTTATTACTTTAGGAGAAAAAATTCCTTAGGAAATGTGGACAAGAGAAATTGCTGGAAATTACTTTCAAGATTCTAGGTTAACCGCTAGATGGCGTAACCTGTAGAGAAAAATTTAAAAACCAGTTTTTTGTGAAATATACCCAATTATACCCAGTGTTAAATAGGTAAACTGAAAAAATGCCAAAGCTAGCCCATTGAGTCTCTCCTGTCCCATCGTTGATCTCAAATAGAATTTTAGTAGTTTTAGCGATGAAAAACTTCTCTCACCCGTAGCACTTGTTACAGTGATTGTGGCATACGTTTTAAGGTTTCTGTTGATGATTTTGGTAGATCAACACTGACAGTGTCACTCCACTTATGTCTCCATATATATCGCCAATTCCGCCTGTAATTCCTGGCATATCATTTTCATATATTCTTGCAGCCTAAACAATTTTGGCATCAGTATATTTTTTAAGGTGTATTGGCTTTTTTGTAAAAAAAGATGTTAATGTCGTTTGTGATCGCTTCATTTTACGCAGGTCCAAATGAGACAGAAAAATAACTTGTATTCGCTATGATCGTCAAACACAATCCGAATAATAAAATAAATTTCTTCTTATCTTCCAGAAATATAGATTTATTATTTAAAGCTATTTCACAGAGAAAAAATGCATAAAAACACGTTTTTATTTCAGTGTTCTGCAAACCAAAGACGCGGTCTGCGATTGTCTTTATCATGGAGACTATATAAGGAGACCGAACTCCATGTATTTCAATTTTTGCACAAGGTAGAGGGCGCCAGCTAAGAATAAGAACCTTCACAGCCAATCATAAAACTTTAGTTCATCAAGTTTTATTGGTTGCAGGCTCCTTTGACAGTTCGCGGTTCACGTGTAAGGAAAGTGAGGTTAGAGGTAATAAAACCAAAACATTTTTTGGATAAGTCCTTATTTTGTCCTCTTTTTAAAAAATAACGAAAATTTTGATCGTTTTTGTGGTAAAATAATCAGCTGAATGTATTATACGAATATCTACTATCATGCTTCTTTGTTATGGAATTTAAGAACAAATTTAAAGGTCCAGCACAGTTACAATGAGTAAAACAGGTATTTGAAAGAGAAATTTGAAGAATAAAGAAGACACCCTACGTGAAAGTAAGTATATTCTAGAACCAAGTTCACCCCAATTATGAAAAATAAATTCAAGTTGAATTAAGAAATACCTATGTTCACATTATGTTTTAAGTTTTTCAGAATCTGGCTTCCTACATAGTGAAATATTAACTAACAAAAATATGAAAAACGAAGAAGGAGAAATCAATTAAAATGCTTGGAGGTGGTGTATCATTTCAAATGTAGTACCTAATGTACTATATTGAATGGCCTTCGAATAATTTAGAATTGGAGCATCATATTTTGCAACTAGCAAAAAAAAGAATGAAAACAGAAGGTATATTAGATTAGATTTTCATGAGAAGTACCTACCTAATCAACTACACACCATGTAACTTCTTTCACCTAAAAGTAAAGTGTACAATCTGTATTTTGCCTCTTACTTGAAATCTACCTATTTTATGGCCTGTTATACTTATCTTACCTACTATGAGTCGGTAATAAGTTTACTGTTAAAGTTAAAATAAGGTAATTAGGAAACTTGATAGATTTACCTTGATTTATAAGATTACAAATGAACACGTAGATAATATATCTTGATACCAGATTGATTTTAGAGAAAATGCTCAACTATACATTCACTATTGAACCTGACATCAAATTACAAACCTCTAGATTATGAAGAAAACAGTGTTGCTATTTTTCTAGGCATTACTAAAGCATTTTAAGGTGTTTGGAACTGTGGTATGTCCTACAAACTATATGAAGTGATGTGTCATAAATATTTATGACTACTTTAGTGATAGAGCATCACAAGTAAAAGTGCCAAACCTTTATACGTTAACAAGGACTTCTGTAGGGCTCCTTGCTGTCCTATAATTTACTCTACAATCTATATGTGCTGGTACAACTACCAGTTTGCAATAGTGGTTTAACATGTGGAAGTTGATGCCTGCACAGGTTTTCAATATAAGATATATTTAATTTCCATCACTCAAGAAAATAATTGTTTCAAGTAGGAACTTTATTTTAACAATACAAAAGTTTGATTCTCAAAGACAACCACAGTGGAAAGTCACCAATTATTGTGAAATACATGAGTACACAAAATATATATCTGTTGCTATTTATTAACTCAGCTGCACAAAACATTCACTACACTATTTTCATGATATTGATGCTTTTCCATAATTGCCCAGACTTGAATTACTTGGCTGTATATTGGTAAGAAATAAGTGTCCTATTTTTTAATCAATGGTGTCATCAATTAGTTTCAATGTCTTATGGTTTCATTAATCCCTATTGGTAAAGTGCACCAATAATTGCAATCATAATTTTGTTCTATTTCTTGAATATATTTGTTTGAATTCATGTTCTCACCTCATTTATATTTTCATTTCCTATTTTTATCTGAATATCAATTGAATTCATATTTTTCTGTATTAAAGGCATACTAGTACTTCCATCAGATTAGTTTCATAACTCAGTTCTTATCAACCTCTAGTTTTTCTTCAAATCATTGTTCACCTTTCTTTTTCCTGATCTCTTATAATATACTTGTATAGAACAGAATAATAATATCAGCAAAAGTGAAGTATTTTGTGTGCAATTGTGCTTTTTCTATACTTCTCACAAGTGGGGTATAATAATAA
The DNA here is from genome assembly GCA_910591695.1 of Galerucella pusilla. NCBI lineage: Eukaryota > Metazoa > Arthropoda > Insecta > Coleoptera > Chrysomelidae > Galerucella > Galerucella pusilla. The sequence continues at coordinate 33,058 of CAJUYI010002977.1, read as the reverse complement.
TTTTCATTCAAGATGATAATTATTATCTCCTACTTTATTTATCTGAATATTTTTTATTACTGAAAAAAAACTCTAGTTTTCTTGAATTAAATTCAATTTGCATCTTCGTTTTATACCTAATCTGCACTACCAACCACTATTGCAATGGCTTCCAACAACGAATACCCTGCCTATTTTAAATAATTTTTATATTTCTAGTTCATTTAAGTAATGTTTACTATTGGACTACTGTCATCTATAAAAAGTAAGGTTATTGTAGTTTCTGTCAGAAATGGGTTCTTAAGGTACAATGCGCACGCTGCGGTCAAAAACCAAACTACTTAGAAAGACGATTTTGAGGACATATTTGTCAATTTTCCCGTATGAGTCAGTTCTCCTTATCTAGTCTCCATGGTCTTTATCTTCAATCGGGAAGCGCCGCGTTTGAGCATTTTGCCGACTACCTAAATTCAGACGCACTCGGCGCGGCTGGTTTTGTGGACGTAAAATAAATAAAATTAAATGATTATTTTAATAAAATGATATTTATTTTATTATTTATATTCTTAAATAAAGCTTTTGGTAAACATAATATATAATTACTGTATTTATTATTAGTATTTATAGCGATGTTTGACTTTTTATGACATAACAAGTCTTCTCAAAGGGGGGGGGGGGTTGAGCCCTGGCAAATCTGCCAGGCAATCGAACCAGCGTAACTGAGCCACAAGACAAGTTCGGATTTGAAAGGAAGGACATGGGAACAAATTTACCGGTTTATAAAAAAAACGTTTGTAATCTGCCAGGTAAACGAACAAGCGTAACTGAGCCACAAGACAAGTTCGAATATCCCTTTGGATTTGAAAGGAAAACACGGGAATAGAAAAAAAAACAAATTTACCGGTTTATTAAAACTGTTTGTAATCTGCAGGGTAAACGAACAAGCGTAACTGAGCCACAAGACAAGTTCAAATATCCCTTTGGATTTGAATGGAAAACACGGGAATAGAAGATAAAACAAATTTACCGGTTCTTGGAAACTGTTTGTAATCTGCCGGGTAAACGAACAAGCGTAACTGAGCCACAAGTTCGAATATCCCTTTGGATTTGAAATTAAAACGGTACACTACTATTCCAGCATTGAGGAAATGAATCAATTTTATAAGGTTCAAATAATTCTACTTATCGACATACAGAGTAAGAATAGCTCGGGAATGAAATTGAAATATCACAATCCTTGATAGTATCAAATGTATATAAATAAATAGTCGCGTCATTGTACGCGAAAAAGGCCTTGAAAAAAATTTTTTTTCGGGCAGCACCGATCGGAATGCGGTTTTCGGTTTCGCTTGAAAAAATTATTTGTAAAAAAGTTACCTAGTTTTCATTTGTCCAAAATCAGAAATTGCATTGTTGCAGCCAAAAATGCATTCGAAAAATGCATTTTTTGAGACGCCCTTCGGACAACTTAATAACTTTGTAATAAAGAGTCAGAACTGGCCCAGAATGGGTACTCGGGGGTTTTAGAGGTCGCTGATCACGATTATGATGTTCAAATTGACACCCCGACCACCTGGGGCTCAGGAACGCCGACGAACGTCATCTCCGTGAAACACTCCCAGAATTCGTGCGGGGAAGGAAAAACACTTGGCGCCCGGGGTTTTTTTGGGTCGCTGGATTCAAATATGACATCGGCGAACACCTCCCGCACACCTGGTGCGCCCCAACCTGGACGTAGACGTCCTCTCCGAGAATTTTCCTGACAAGAGTGTCAAAAACAACCCAAAAATCATTGTGGGGGAGTTTTATGGGTCGCTAAAGCAGAATTTGACGTTGAAAACGATCCCCCGAGCACCTGGTGCACTGCAACCTGGACCTGAACATCTTCTCCTAGGCTTTTCCAGACACATTCGAAAAAGACGAACCGAAAATCGTTAAGGGGGTTTTTTGGGTCGCTGAATTCAAATATGGCATCGGCGAACACCCCCCGCACACGTAGACGTCCTCTCCGAGAATTTTCCTGACAAGAGTGTCAAAAACAACCCGTATAATGACGCGACTAAAAGCACATAAACCCTCAATAGAGAGCCGGCGAATATTCAATAAATACCAATTACCTATTTATCAATGTAAAAAAACAGTTTTCTAGAACAAATGAATTTTTATTCACAGCAGTATTACTATAAAAAAACCAAAACGAGTTTCAATTCGGGAAGTAAAAAATATTAAACTTATTTACCATTAAAACTAAGTACCATAATAAAAACAATTTTTCCAAAACAAATCACAATAATTTAATTTTGCCGGTTAGTTGCAAAAAAACTGAACAAAGTAAAAAAGATCAATCGGTCCGGAAAAAAAATATCAAACTATTTCCAGTGTACGGAATACGGAGGTACGGAAATTGTAGAATATACGGTGAACATAAAAATATTTTACCTTCTCAAATCGGCTTCGGACTACACTCTTTTCACAAAATAATAATCGTCTTCACAATGTAAAGATCGGAAATTCTCACGACGGACGGAACTAACGATCACTCGAGTATGGGAGTATCGGTAACGCAGTAGATACCTGAGAGCTGAAGGCTGAGAACCGAGAATACAACTCTTCTGTCCTTTTTATATTCTCATTAGTAAAATTTCATTTAGAATCTACAAAAAGTTCGTCATATACCAGATGTCTTTCGGAATTACTTAAATTAAATTGAATGGTATATATACCAAATGACCTTTTTGATTGAAAAATTTCAATCAACGGAAATGACTAAATTTTATAATTCAATATAAATTTGCGTACCTCCGGACTAATACAAAAAATACTAAAACTACAATATAACGGTAATAAAAATGAAAAATGATAATTGGGTAACAAAAGGGAATCGGAAAGTTAGTAACAAGTTATTTAAAACCAAGTAGTAAAATAAAATATTGAAAAAACGTCAAAAAAAACCTCAAATCGATGCAAAAAAAAACTCGTTACAATATCTGTAACAGACGGTAGACTCATCGTAAACATAAGAGAAAATTCATTTATTATCTACTGTATTCCACCCTCCCACCCACCTATTTGAAACAGTGATTTTTTCAACTTATCTATGAAATAATGGGCTTGTTCAAGAAAAATTTTTTCAGTTAATAAGAGAAACTAAAACTCATTTTAAACAGATTCCCAAAATTTTAGATTTTTCCGCGAACGTATGAACTCTCAAATTAATTAAAGAAATTGGATTGAACGCAAACGGGGCGTGGTTAAGAGCTGTGTATTGTGTATCGTTTTTAGTGAGAAAAAAAAAACGCTGGACTGTTGACTGTACCTATTGTTTCGTTATTTTATTGTGAAGGGAGTGAGAAAAAAGTGGTAAATGAATACTATTTGATTCCCGAATGTCCTTACACATCCAAGAATGCACCAGAAAAATATATATACATTAAAACAGTGAGCAGTGGAACAGATAAATTAAAACCTTGAGTAGTACCGAGTTTGTTTGACTGTCTAAAAAATAGAGTAACAATGCATAGTTCAAAGCCGCGGTCACAGTTTTTACAAGTTAAGCTCAGAAAATAGAGCCTCTGATGATGATAAAGTAGAGGAAAAAAATCAAATGGATATCACACGAATGGAACCTATATCTCGGGAAATAGGGGCTCAGGCTTGCATTACGGCTTATGTACGTTCCAAAGCGATTCAATGGGGGGCGAGGGGTTTTATATATGGAAAGTGGCTAAAAAGAGAAAATGCACTAGCAATGAGATCGTTCCTAAGAAATCGTGAATGGAAATAGACGGAAAACCTATGAACGAAGAGTTTTCAATATCCACTAGCGGTCCTTCTTCTACATTTAGCTCGTCAGAATTAACCATGTCAGATCCGAATAATGCATTTTATCTAGACACTAATAGGTCAGACGAAATAGAATATTTTATTTGATAGAAAAAAAATCGAAAGCTTTATTTGGGAGTTCCGATTATTTGTTGTGAGCTTGTTAACTAAAAAAATGTGAGCTGGACAAGCTTGATATCTTTTTAACATTGAAAAAGATCAAATGGAATTTACCTTATAGGATATTAGGAGACGATTTTGGTGTGGAACTTTCCAGAGTATGTAGCATTATACAAAAACCTATACCGTTATTAGCCAGTTACCTTTACCCATGTGTGCAAGTTAAGAAAAGACTTCCTACTCCCTCCAGATGCAGATATGAAAATGTACAATGTTTGTACATGATTGTTTTGAAATTTCGATTCAGAAACCAAGTGTGAATTCTTTGTTTCTATTAATGTAGTCCCTCACCATAAAGATATCGACTTTAGGTGAATTTGCAGAATCTGCTTCAATAAATCCAGTATCTACTGAGTACATCTTTAATAGCAAAAATCACTAACACTTTTAAAATTTAAAGATATTGCAGCTGTAACCAACTTTCTTATGAGAAACGCAGCGGTGTACAGAGCACAATATGCAATGTGACGTCACAGTCGGTTCTGTCGCTTTTTAAGGGAGCTCCATTTTCAACCTCTAATATCTAAGTAGTGGGGAAAGTGGGGAAAGTTCAAGAGCTGAAAAATTCACTAGTTATTTTGATGATTCAGTTTTACAGAATAACATAAGAAAAACCGAGAAAATATTTCATTCATAACAAGCCCATTATTTCTATCAGACCAGTCACGTCTGATATCTTGAGTAACGTTGGAAAACATTTCTATACTAGATTAGCATGTTGCGAAGACGTTCTGAACATTTTCTACATTGATATTGATGTTTCAAGCTCACCTCCTAGGAGGGTGCAAACTCAGATTACAAGTATTTAGGACCAAAAGGAGGTATTTCAAGCTTTCTCGGAATTGATTCCTGGAAAAATCCTTATTTGACAGGACTATTTTTGAAATAAGGCATTTCAAATTGGTCAAACTCCTTTAAAGTATTATTGACATATATACAGGGTGCGGCATTAGTGCGAGGAAGTCCTATTACTCAACGTGAAAGATGCGAAAAAACTTTATTTAAATAGAAGTTATAGCAATAGTAGATGCTTAAGAAAGAAGAATCCTGTATATAAAAACGAATATCGCGCTTTGTTAATAATTTGGATATTTCCAAAATATGATCCTGTATATTGACTTTTAATTCAATGAAGTTCTTCCGCGTTTCCCACGACAAGTGCCGCCCTCACATTAATGCCGCACCCTGTATAAAGAGAATCTCAGAAGATGGGTAGTTGTGGGGTTGCGTTCACTGATTTTTTCGTAGAAAAAAGTAGAAGGTCTAGTGTATCTAATGTCAATGTGATGACCTTGAATTGTATTACATATTTTATGCAGGTTAATTTTAATCCACTATATTAATTTGAATTACATTTGAAAAGCATTATTTCTTAATATTCGAATTTACAATATGGGTCATCACATTAACAATAGTTACACTATACCGACCTTATTTTCCTCGAAACCATTAACATGCCGTATCTCGATTCGTATTATGAAACGTGAAGTTTCACAGTCGCCTTTTGTTATTCTTCCGGTTGCTTTGCCGTATCGTATAACCAGGGACTTGGTGTCAATTGTCGCAAAACTCGTCCTGAGTGGAGGTGGTTAACTGTGAATCGAAAACAGCCATCTTGCTTATCGATTTGAGTTATCGACTAGAACAGACGTTAGTATTTCAACCGCTGTGGGATATATCTGTTAATATCATCTTAAATTTTCAACATCAAGATTTGTTCCTAATTATGATATTACTACAGGTAAGAATCTATATTTCCATCCTAATAGTTTGGTTGATTAATAACGGATTTTGTATAAAATCTCTGTGGAATTTATTCCACATTTTATGACATGTGATCTCGTGTTACCTTCACATTCCCTAAATTATTTCCTTCCCTTTTTTTGAACAATTCTCTGGTGAAGTTATTTTATTTTAGTATTACTTTAGTTAATTTCATAAGCTCTTAGAAAACAAAAAAAATTTAATTTTTCTTAAAGATAAATTAACTTTACAGAGAGTTGATTTGTAATTATTATATATCATTTTAGCGGTTGGCTTCATAATTTTTTTTAGCAAAAATTCGTTAAAAAAAATCAAAAAGGTATCTTGGAATTGATACATTCATAACGATCTTATGGTTTCCAATACCTAGATATTCATGATTTAGAAGATATACTCTGATACCTAAGAGCTGATTTATTGCGAGGAATACCTAGGAGCTGATTGAATAAGTATTATTTTGGCCTGATACACAGGAAAGCAGGGATGGTCTCAAACTGAAGTTTTAGTACAGATAAGTACCTTTCTCTTCCAAAAGAAGTTTTCACAGTGGTCAACCTTTCAAGCTAAAAGGGCTACTTAGTTATTATAATCTGTAAACCTAAGGGCTTCACCCATTGAGATTGTTAATTATATATTTTTCTGTTCTACTCTACCTATATTTCAACATAATCTTATATTTTTTTCTCTTAAGGAACTAATTAAATTACAATCTATTGTTATTGTTTAACTTGTATGAATTTTATTCCAACTTCCTTCCTACTGAATTTATAGACACACACTTCAAGTTATCATATAGTGAATTATATAGTAAATGCTTAACTAACAGGACAGAACTCTATTCATAGTTTCGGGGTTAACCTATTCTTTTTATAAAAAGTAAAAAAATCACGTGGCGCTCAACTTCATTAACTAACTTTCTTTTAAGCTACAGTTGTGTTTTTTTAAGTTCGGCGAAAGCCACCCCCGAGAATCATTTCTTAATACAATTATTTCTTCAATAAGTTCCATATAACTTTTTATTTGACACCCAAAAAGTGCGTTTCAATTAGTCGTGAAAAAAACCGAATTATTTTGTTTTTTAAAAAGCTACAATTTTGCGTACAATAGTTTTTTGATAAAATGTATATTGTGAATATTTTATAGCAGAGTACACATGACTAGAAAGTCAAGAAAACATATTTGTATTCTGTGTAAATAAACACAGAATACAAATATGTTTTCTTGACTTAAAATGTATATTGTTCCCGCGTAACTCAAATGAATTATATTGGGAGAAAAAAGTGGACTGTATAAATAAAAACTTACCGATCTTCTGTTGTTGTAGTTTTCTTTTTTTCGCTCTCACTACGCTCCAGAAAAAGGGAATTAGGGAGCAAGGATGGAAAATGGAATATCAGGAGGGAGTACTAGCAGTTGATTTGATGTCTATCGAGTAAAATTTTGAAAATCTTAATTTTGCTTCGGGTACTACTTTTAGTAAACTCATTAGCAATAATTCTGGGCACATTACCGTGTTGTCAAACTTATTTCCTTAATTTCTTTAATTACGAAAATAGCGTAAACATACTGCTGACCCTAAAAAATAGTTCTCCAGCCAAATCGAGAAAAACAAAAAATATTTATTGCTTAACATACCTACTATAACCCGAATTAAACATTTACCCATACACCTGGAACTCAATAATACGTGTTGGTTCCTATTTCCTAAACATCCAAAAAATTTCATTGAATGTAAGACAACAATAATAATGATAACCAAAAAAAAAAATACAATAAAATGGAACATTGACGTTAGAATTTAGAGAATGTTACCTATTATTATTTTAAAATAATAAGGCAAGATAAATTACAACGGCGACTCAATGTGGAGAGCACCTCAGGTGTGAATTCGGAGACCAAACTAATATTAATTCAGGGAGTAGTCTTACCGGTTCGCGGGTAATCCTACTTCATTTAAGTTATTGAAGTTGTATTGAAGTTAATGAGATAATAAATGAAGTTAAGAAACCAAATGAATTTAATAAATCAAGTTAAATGTAATTAAAGTTAATCAACAAAGGTAAGTGGGCGCCACCCTGAATAATATTAGTCGACTTGTTTTTCACCTCACCACTCTCTATCAACAAACCTGGAAATGTCGGAAGGGAAGGAATATGAACAACGTTGTTAAATTTACAAGTTGTATAATGATTAAAAAAAAATATCACAGGAAAATATAAAAAAATGATGGTTTTTTTTGTGTTGAAGCACGTTGGTTTTAAAATTAGTTCACTGGTTACTTCCCTTGAATTTCCACGTGTCTGATGGCAGGTACAAAGTTCCAGACTGGTTTGTGGTCTCAGGTATGTCTCAGGTAACTCAGGTAACTTCAGGTACAAATTCTCAGGCAAGTCCAGATACTTAGTAAGTCTCAGGTACTAAGTAAGTCTCAGGTACTAAGTAAGTCTCAGGTAACTCAGGTAACTTCAGGTACTCAGTAAGTGCATTCACATTGAATGCACTTCAGCAAAGATAAAGTTTGAGGTAAATCTCTCACAACAATTAAAAATTCTTGACCTTATCGGTTCATGGTTCACAGGAGAAAGAAAGCTTATTTTAACTACCCGCTATTAAATTGAACCATGCGATGAGCAATCGACATACGTTGTATATTCCTCTCCTGTTCACATGCTCCGCTTCGAGAAAGAATTTAAATATTCGTAGTGTGTTCTCAATTTCTTTCTTTGTATAGGAGAGAAAAATTGAAATATTTGACTAATATCCGTGTATACTGAACCTCACCAACGTAGATTATTCGTCGCACATTAAATGTGAAAATTTTGCCTTTTGAAGCGATCGGTGCTACAGGTGTTCGACGTGAATCACATGTTGATAAGAAAAAAGGACTGGCTACTCGCCGTCCGGTAGATATTTAAATATTACAATGATAGTGGTCAAATATAACGTTACAAGAATTAGAAGTTTATTGCGTCGGCAAAGGACAAATCCTTATTACCGGGCGCGAATATACTCCCTTATTTGTCTTAACAGTAACGTGTCCTACCACCACTCCGTCATCACCTGGATGAACCTCCGTAATTATTCCCAGAGGCCAGTGTAAGGAAGGAGCATTATCCGTTTTCCATAGAACTAAAGCCCCGGGTAGAATATTAGCCTGAGATTTATTCCATTTTTGTCGAACTTGTAACGTGGTAAGGTATTCTAATCTCCATCGTTTCCAAAAATCTTGGACCACACGATCAATTAACTGGAATCTATCAAATCTCCCTAACGTAATATTATCCAAATTTTCTGCAGGAAGACCATTTAAGGGTGTTAAAGTAAAAAAATGGGCAGGGGTCAACGCCTCCGGTGCCTTGGGATCAGATGACAAATGACACAAAGGACGCGAGTTTAATAAAACCTCTATTTGCGTTGATAATGTATTAAACTCCTCATAGGTAAGCAGCTGATCACCGACCACCCTATTAATATGATTTTTGACAGACTTTTAACGTTACTTTCCCAAATAACACCTTTTTGAGGATCTAAAGGAGAAATGTGTTTCCACTGAACTCCCCGAATACCTAATTCAGCTTCCAACGCAATAATTTCGCAAAGCACACGCTTTGCTCCAACGAATGTCGTACCGTTATCCGAAAACATAGTCTGGACCGGGCCTCGACGTGAAAGAAAACGTTTAAACGCTTGCATAAAGCTCTGAATGGACAAAGAACTAACTAGCTCTAAATGTATTGCCTTAACACTTATACAACAAAACAGACTAACATAAGCTTTATGAATAGGTGCATTTCTTCTTTTGCCCATGGTAATTTTAATTGGAACAAAGAAATCCACCCCAGTGTTTAAAAATGCCCTAGCTTCTTGTACCCGAACCGTGGGTGAATTTCCCATCATGGGTACCAAATTTTTTGGCCTGACACGAAAACACCGATTACATTTATAAATATTTATTTCGTGAAAGGGTTTCGTTTAATCAAGCACCTGTGTGTAAGTTGATTTTATGATAATAATCAACCAGATTCTTGGTTAAAGAACAGTTTGCAGGTAACACTAGGGGATGTTTTTGATCAAAACTTAAATCTGAATTGCAAATGCGCCCGCCGACCCTAAGCAACCCATCCTGCATAAACGGATGAAGACCTTTTAACTTTGTTGAACTTGCTTGCTTGCTGTTTGAAAGAACAAGTTCCGAACCAAAATTTTCCAACTGGATTAATTTTATCAAAGAAAGTTCAGCCCTTTGGAGGTCACTGGCTAAAATTATTGTTCTTTTTGGAAGAATCCTTTAAAATCTCAAAACTTGAACTGTAACTCGTAAAATTTTCAACCAAGAAGATATTTCATCTATCATGTCCACTAATGGATGCGATTCCAACTTTTTTTCATTGGACACTGAAACATTTTAATTTTCCACCGGAATAGCCGAATTATTTTGAGCGAAACAAGGCCATTCATTTTCAGGAAGTGTTATTCAGCATGGTCCTGTTAACCACATCGAATGAATGAGCAATTTGGTAGGCTTCAATCCCCTGGATAGACAATACGCCGGATTTTTACTGCCCTCAAGGTGGTACCACAAAACGTTTGGCAGATTCTCCTTAATCTGCGCAATCCTATTGGCAACAAAAATATCTTTTAAATAAGGAGTCATTAGCCACGTAATGACAGTTGACGAATCCGAAAAAGCCATCATTTTTGAAATTAAAATCCCATCCTCAAACGTTTTGTTGACATTCTTCAATAGTTTTGACAATAAATGAGCTGCAAGAAGTTCTAGCCGTGGAACTGTTAATAGCTGACGAAACTTTCGATTTCGAACAAATAAGTTGGACTTTAATTCCATTACTTTCGCGAGACACAGTCCGTGCGTAAATGACCGCCCCATATCCTTCTAAACTCGCGTCTGCAAATGCCAAAATAATCAGGGGTTGTTGACTGACAACACCTTTATGACGAGGCGCCTTAAAATTTTCCAATAATCTCCATTCCGACCGTAATTCCTCCCAACATTGAACAAGAAAAATCATTAGGGTATTACCTACCTTCTGTGGAAATTTCAAGTAATTCATTGAAACGTGAACTTTGCGTTCAACCTTTTATATTTATCATTAAATCTCTCCACAATTTTGATTTTTGGTGGAATAGTCTATATATATATTCCCTAAAAATATTTCATTTAAATATTCAATTAATTATTTCACTTTTGTTATTTGTGGTGGAATAAACTAGTAGACCAAAAATCAATATTCTAGATGTATTTTACCACGAAATTTAAAATTTTGAACTGTCTCTAAATAAGAATGAGAAAGGTTCCGGCGGGTCTTCTCTCATCGACAAAGCAGCATAAGTGGAACTGTGCAGTAATCCTCTGAATAGAAATTTTTGTTACCGGTTGCGTTATCCCTTTATATTTTAAAAATTTCAGAGTCTAGATTAGATTTTTCCAGTTTGATATGATTGTTCCTTATTTTTCAATACAAATCAGATATTTGTCCAGTATGAATCCTTGAGTTCAATTAGTAAATCGTATTCATTGAGCTGGACAGATATCCTTGTAAGCCTAAATTTTTTTTTACATTTTTTTTATACCGGTCTATTATTATAGCACATTTCCTGGGAATAACAGTTCCTTGGATACCTAACTGTTTCTGGGTCACAGTTCCTGTATGACAAACAAGTTCCTGGGTCACAGTTCCTGTGTGACAAACAAGTACCTGTGGGACAAACAGCTCCTGTTCAACAAAAAGTTTCCTGAATACCGGTTTCTGTAGACAATCCGTGGTATCTATACATCAACAGCTACAGCTCTACATCATCTTCATTATTAACATCATCTTCGTTTTCGAACAAATTGTTTTTGTGCTAAGTTTTTTTTTTGTATTCGCTAATAACCCTTTTTTCAATGTAAATTTCCTGACTGTAACTATATACATTTTGTTTTACTCAGTTAGTTTTATTTACTATGCAGAAACGTTAAGTTTTTTTTTTCAATTGACAGATTTAAAGTTAGCTGACCTTTAAGTTTGATTTTCTTCCCAATTTTCTTTTAGGAAGTGATTCTTTTCTTCATATTAATAAGGTAACGAAGCCCTGCGAACTGACTTAGGTTACTACCAAATTTAATTGGTTAGTTAGGCAAGAACCTGCATTATTCACTCTCATTTTTTTTGTCATTCAACATCCTAATTTCATTTGCGACATTGAGCAACTTTTGTTTCATTGGCGAGCAATAAATTAAATAGTGTTTCACCATGGTGAACGGAAAAATTTTGAGCCAAAATGCTTCATTTTCTGTATATATTACATTCAACTATTTATATGCTTTCAAATTCATCCAAAATTCTATTGCTAGATTGATTTTTCAACAATTCCACACTATGTAAGCTCATTGAATGATCACAATCCAAAACTTATCCAGCAACACTCGACATCTTTGTTCGCCCATATTTCAAATAAGCTACATGCTCTTTATAACGAATTTTTACAGATCTGCCGACCAATATACTCCGTATCACATTCAATACAACCGATTCTATGAATACACAATTCTTTAAATTGATTTGGAAGTTGAGTTCAATCCCGTTTTATTGAAAATGTTTCTCAAAACCTTGAACAAGGGTTTAAAGTTAAATTTTCCAATGTTTCTACTTTTAATTTAAAAAAGCATCACGGAAGCATTTCTTGAACCTATAGCAATAACTTAGCTCATCTATTTCATTCCTATCATACCCGTAAATAGATTCTACCCCAATTAAATTCTTTTTATTATTATATCTTCCATCAATAATGAGTTTGTATATGTACTTGAGAATGAAGACCAACCATTTTATATTGATCACTATGAGAATAATGAGCTAGGATGTACCTGTGAATAGCAGTATCTTTTTTATGAATATTAAGCTCTACCTATTGTCATTCATAATTACCAATGTGTCTAGAAGTGGTAACCGTCTAATAACTCCTATTTCATAAGTGAATTTTATTTTATTTCATGATTGAATCTTCAACTTTTGCTTCATTTGTAACAAATACTGCGAAAATATTAGCCACATTCCCATACAACACTCTAGGAAAATACTCAAATTATTTTCTAGCTTGTCTCTAAAAACAGCTCATGAATAAATACATATAGTCGTTTCCTCATATTGTTCATAAAATGGGTCCCTATACTGAGAATAATCATTTTAATCCACGCACATCTTTTGCAAACGTAATAATTCGCGATTACTTCGTGACTTGTATTATTGGGAACAAGTGAATCCTCCAAGTAATGCAGGGTCTGTGGAATTGGCACACTAGGAAATATCGAACGAGATCAACACATCTTCATCCCAAATTACCGTATCTTAAACTTTAATAATAAATTCTAGGGAATTTGTGACTGCAAAACTTTCTGGCTCAATGGGTGAATGTTCAAACAACTTTGATAACTAGTTATAAATATCAAAACTAGATGAAGAAACATTTCCAACGAATTGATATTACATTTAGTTAACAAATCAACCAATACTTTGAAGAAACTGTGAGACCTGGTCGTTGGTGGGGGAGCCGAGTAGCTGTTCCTCCTCAGGAGGAATACGTGAAACCAAGGACAGCTCAACGGATTCCTGTGAAATGCAGGAATGCAGGAATCCTGTGAAATGCAGAAATCCGATATTAGGATCTTCAGCGTGAAGAGTGGACTGTTGTCCCGACGAGTTTTCTGATAGCCGGCCGATGGCCGGAGTCAGCGG
>CAJUYI010002977.1:0-16706 GCA_910591695.1 Galerucella pusilla | reverse complement strand
ATTTTGCAGTCTTAAACTTCAAAATAATTTTTGATTGTCTAGTTGTCGAATTTTTTCTGTTGTGTCAGCTAGGGATAAAAAATTACTTAATTTCTACTTATTTTTTCTTGACAACGGTAGCTGGAACGCTACCGAAACGTTGAAGTAAAGAATTTAAAAATATTGTGGTTCAAAAGCTAAAATAGTATATCACACTGGTAGTGGTATACCAAGAACATGTATTATGATAAGGAACAATATTAACTATTTTTGTCTTTCAGAATACACGACTCGAGACTTCGTTCTCGAGACCTCGTTCCAGTTCGAGCATACCTCGAACACAAGTAGGAGGACAAATAAATAGTGATGGCATCATACTACTTTGAAGGAGATGGGCCTGCACCACCCCTAGAGGTACAAAAGCTGGTGAAGTACTGTGAAGAGGAGAGACTACCTTCTACTTCTAGCATGTGATGCCAATGCACACAACACCGTTTGGGCAGTAGCAGCACCAACAAAAAAGGAGAGCAACTTTTAGAATATATCCTCAATAAAAACCTTAATATCCACAATATAGGGAATACCCCCACAGTTGTAACAAGGGTAAGGCAAGAAGTTTTAGATGTCACACTTGCAACACAGGATCTAAAACATATAGTAAAAGATTGGAGAGTATCGGATGAACCATCTCTCTCCGATCATAGTATCATAACATTCAAGTTAGAACTAGGCATACCTGAGGTAAGCCTCAGGAGATTACCAAGGAAAACAGATTGGGACAACTATAACACCTGTCTGAAAAGAAATCTAGCACATACCCAGAGGAAAGGAAGGGCTAAGCACCATCTCGACCTGGAAAATGAGCTAAAGGATCTGAACAGGGCAATAATCGATGCGTTTGAATCGAGTTGCCCTCTTCAAAAACAACGAAGTAACAAAGATGCACCCTGGTGGAACAAACATCTGTCAGAACTAAGATCTCAAACCCGGGACCTTTTAAATAAAGTAAAACTCACCGGAGACTGGCAGAAATATACCAAGGTGAGAAACACCTACTACAAGGAAATTAGAAAAGCTAAAAGAAATAGCTTCAGAAAATTCTGTGAAGATATAAACACAACACCTGCTGCGGCAAGACTTTACAATGTTATCGTGAAAAGTAGGGTCAACACAGATATGGCTTTGAGGAAGCAAGATGGTGAATATACCGAAAATGAGGGGGAAAGAGTTCGAATCTTACTAGAAACTCATTTTCCAGGGAGTACCCCAAACAGGGAAGATAATCATCTCGAAGTTCACAATAGGCCTCCGAGAGAAAAGTATTACAACGGCCAAACACATTTGTAGTAACGATAGGTTGAAATGGGCCACACCTTTCCACCTTTCAAGGCACCAGGACCAGATGGAATTTTCCCAGCATTGCTCCAGAAAGGACAAGACGAAATTCTACCGCATCTGGTTAGAATTAGTTTAAGCAGCTTAGAACTGGGTTATATACCTGAAGCATGGAGAAGGGCAATAGTAATCTTCATTCCAAAAACTGGAAAAAGGGACACAACAAACCCCAAATACTTTAGACCGATTAGTCTAACATCGTTTGTACTTAAAACGATGGAAAAGGCTATTGATAACCATATTAGAACGGATATCCTCTCCCATGTCAGCATGCTTACCGGGAAGGCAGATTTACGGAGACTGCACTGGTACAACTGACGGAGGATATCCGAGGTGCTAAAGACAACCCAGAAACTGTAGAATGTGCAGTTTTGGACATAGAAGGAGCTTTTGACAATGCTGTCAAAAGAGCATTAAACAGAAGAGGTGTAGACAGCACAACATCCAAATTGATGTCGAAACTGCTCACCACAAGAGTAGCAGAGACCAGGAGGAGCGAAAACATTGTCTTCATCTGCACTACCAGAGGATGCCCACAGGGAGGAGTAGCATCCCCATTAATGTGGAGTCTGACGGTTGACGAACTCCTGTGTGGTTGGACGGATCTCGGAGTATCCTGCCAAGAATATGCCGACGATATTGTCATAACAGCCAATAGTCCAAGATCCCAGAGCGATAAGACACAACTTATTTTCACATTAATGAAACCTCATGTTCTCAGTAGTGTCTTATGTGCTCAGAATACCTGCGCGCTTGTGGAGCTTACCGAGTGACACCTGGGCAGGTACCAGGTGTGAAAGGTAACTAAAATTAATAGTTATTCAACTTAAATTTTCATAGCTGATTTTTATATATATTTTGGAGAGTATTATTATAAAGTTATAAGCGTCTGACACTTTTCATGGGCCAGAACTTTTGTCAGACGCTTTAAAGCTCTACAAAAAATAAATGAACTTAACTTATTTTCACATGCCTGACTTTTGAATATGTTGTTAAGACAATTGTTACGAAGTTATATTTAATTAGTCAGACAAAATTGATTGACCAAACACCCCCTAAACAGCAAAATTATTCAGTCGTGAGTATGAGCGCGAAAGCCTGTAGACATCCTGAAATTCCTCCGGGAAATAGGACTGAAGGAACTACTAGTTTCTGAGACTCTCCTCAGAAACTGAGTAGAAGTAAGGGGGCGCAACAGATCTTTTAGGTCTCAGTGAATGTCACCCCAAAATACATACATACAAAACAGTATTTAGCAGACCCTTAGGATGAAATATTCAATTTGGAAAAGAGTATTTATGCAACCAGTTGTGATGATTGTGACTAAGAGGTCTGCGGAAATTCGTTATAAAGAGCATGTAGTTAATTCAAAATTAGGGCGTATAGAGAAGTCTAGTACTGCTAAACATTTTTAATTTTATATTATTCAATAAGCTCAGATAGTGTGAAATAGTTAAAAAAAGTATCTAGCAATACAATGCATTTGGACGCATAGAAATAGTTAATTGTAATATTAATTTGAATTGAGACCAAATACCTATTAGTCCGGGGAACTTCCGAAAGTTGTCGTGAAATGGAAAATATGCCCACCAGAGATTTTACTTTTTCAAACAAAGGTATATGTAGTATAGGCTACTTCCCTGGATTTGTGAGAGGATTTCGCTCGAGCTTGCGATGCAGCTTGCAAGCATAGCCTGACGCAAGTGAAATTCAACAGTGTTTCACTCAAGATTTTTAGTTTTGACTGTTTAAAAAAATGTGGGCATCAAATTGTAGGTGATGTAATATTCGGAATGGTGGCCCGACAAAATTTCAATATATATATATATATTCTTTTCAATCTTGTCTTATGTCATGTATATTAACGCTATTGATACGCGGTTTACTGCAACCGATATATGATAAGTTGTAGCTCTATGAACAATAACAAAAAACATTTTTTAAATTTTTCCCATTTTCTTTCACGATTTTATTTGAAGAAAGGAATTTTCGCTTCGTTTTTTTTATTTGGCAATGAAAAATATAACTCATGAATTTATTAATATTCTGGGAATGTTTGTCTACAAAGAACACGTATTTTGAAAAAAAACTCAGATTCGATCATTAGAAGCGGAGAAAACAGTGTTCAAAGTTTAGTAGCCACTGAGACAAAAATTTTGAAAATTTTGAGTTTTTAATCAACTTCTTGAATTGTTAAATAAAAACTCTAAATACCCTAATTTTTCATTCACGTACTGTCCATGAATAAATAAAAATTCAACAGTTGATTCAAAGAGGGAACCGAAGAAGGCAGTAGCAGCAGGGTGTGTGTATTAAATGACGTGCGTAGTAAAACGAAGTTCCATGGTTCTATGGCTATTGACTTTGAATCCTGTTTTCTCTGCTTCTAATGATCGAATCTGAAACTTTGTTATTTTAAAATACATGGTTTTTAAATATAAACGCCTCAAAAATATGAATGAATCAATCCATGAATGATATTTTCCAACGTCAAATTTAAGAAAAACGGAAAAAAGATTATTTTTTTTCGGTCTAACTCAAAAACAGTGATGTAAAATTTGTTTTTCAATTTTCTTGTTATTGCTCATATAAATACAACTTATATCTATCGATTACAGTAAGCCGCGTATCGATAGCGTTCATGCTCATGAAATGAGACAAGATTTGAAAAAAATATTTATTGAAATTTTGTAGGGCCACCACTTTGAATTTTCGGAATCTGAAAACACCAACGTCTTCAGGTTATAGCATTTCCTTTCTCTCACACGGTATATTGGAGTTGAGAAATAAAAAGGCGTTGAATGTAACTATCTATCTTTGGAATATTGCATTACGTTATCTTATAGGGTATTATTATTATTATTACAAGTCATTCGGGGTGCAATGCTCAGGGACACTTAGCTTTCGCCATTGTATCCCTTTCCCCCCGATTCGTACTTAAGCTATGCTTAGGCTGCTTCAGAGAGATGTGCACTAAAGCCAACACTCTTGCAAAATGCAAGTATGTTGTCAATGCTAGTCTCTTTGAATAGCTCTGAGTCCAGGCTCGCTGCTCCCAACCATCTATGTCTATGTATCATTAGGTTGGGGCACTTGCATAGGAAATGACACGGGGTCTCTTCCTCCTCTCCACACCATCTACACAAGTTGCTATGTCCCTGTGTTTTGTGTGTGTAACATCGCAGCTCGCAGTGTCCGGTGAGTATACCCAGAACAACTCTTGCCTTGCGTTTACCAATTTTGATGATTGATTTGGCCCAACTGGAGATGAAATCTCCCGTCAGTTCTTTACACCATCTGTGACCCAGGGATTCCTTCCAGGTTTCCCATCTCTTTCCAATTATTTCCTTCGTTATGGTATTGCATCCTTCCCGGTACGGTATTCCTACCTCCCTTTCTGGATGCTCTCCCGACTTGGCTCCTTGCTTAGCAAGTTTATCGGCTCTTTCATTACCTCTATAACCCGAGTGTCCCGGTATCCAGGTAATAACGACTTTGTTGAATCTGGCTAGCTCATTCAGTGTGTTTTTTGTCTCCCGAACGAGCTTTGACTTTGTGCATGGGTTTTCCAGAGCCATAATGGAGGCCTGGCTGTCCGTACATATGCAAATGCATCTGCTTTGGACTTCTGCCCTTACCAATTGCCTAGAACACGCCTCTATCGCAGCCATTTCTGCTTGAAAGACGGTGTTTTCCGGTCTTAGGCGACAGGCTACATCATCCCTTCGCCTCGGTGCACTGATTCCGAAACCGGTTCCTTCTCCGGTTTTGGAGCCGTCTGTAAACCAGATTTCCCCGTGTTCGGGGCTCTGTTTTTCCTCCCATTTCTCCCTGCTTGGTATTCGCGTTTTATATCGCTGCCCAAACTGGAGAATCCTGGTTATTCTATCCTGAGGTGCGTCGAAAACTGATCCCCTCAAAAAATTTTGAATGGTTCTGTGCCCACTTTCACCTCCTTCCCATTCCTTGCTGCATTTCAGTCTGTATGCTGCTCTGGCTGCTGAGGCCTTAACCTCCAGATCCAGACTATTTATTTCCAGCAACATCCTGATGGCAGCCATGGGCGTACTTCTTTTTAGACCAAAAATCCCTCGTAAAACGACCGCCTGTATGTGATCCAGGCTACGCCTTGAGGTCTTTTTTTCCGTCTCCTTCCACCATACCAACGCTGCGTAGGTCAGTTTAGGTATCAGTATCGCTTTGTAGATCCACAAAGCTTGCCGAGGTTCTAGCCCCCATCCTGTCCCTATAGCTGACCTGCACTGCATAAATATGTTAAGGACTTTCCTTCCCTGCAACCGCAGGTGTTGTCCCCAGTTAAGTTTCTTGTCTAGGTATACCCCTAGATATTTCACTCCCGAGGCATACGGTATAACCTTCCCATAAAATGAGATTTCCTTTTTGACCCTGCTTTTGTACTTTCTTGTGAAGAGCACTATCTCTGTTTTGTCAGGGTTGACTCCCAGAGACTTGCTCCCACACCACTGCCTGACTTTTCGCAGGGCTCTTTCCATGAGATCAGGTAGTACCTCCTCATACTTGCCCTTGACAAGTATTACAAAGTCATCCGCGTACGCTACGGCGTGTATTCGTTCCGCCTCCAGTACGCGTAGTAACTCGTCGGATACCATGATCCACAAGAGCGGTGACAAGACCCCCCCTTGTGGACAACCTTCGCTAACTCTGCCCTTGACAGTTTTACCATTCCATTCGCTGAGGACGCATCTGTCGCTCAGTGATCCCGTCACCCATCTTGCGATGGTTATCGGTATTCCCTGTTTCGACATTGCGTTCTCGATGGAATTTCTCGTGGTGCTATTAAAAGCTCCCTCTATGTCGACAAAGGATCCAATAACAGTTTCCTTTGCCTCAAACGCTTTCTCAATGTAGTTCACCACTGAGTGTAGCGCAGTCTCTGTGGACTTACCCACGGTATATACATGCTGTCTCCGATGGAGTGGTCGATTAATCAGTATGTTCTGCCTGATATAAGTATCAACCAATCTCTCCAGAGTTTTCAGGAGAAAAGATGTCAGGCTAATAGGCCTGAAGTCTTTCACCGTGAAGTAGCTTTTCTTTCCTGGTTTCGGAATAAATGAAACCCGAGTTTGCTTCCATATATTTGGTACAAATCCTATGGCCACGCATCCCCTCATGATACCCGTTAAAAATCCCAGTATGCTTTTACAGCCTTCCTGAAGCATTTTTGGGAAAATACCATCAGGTCCCGGTGTTTTATACGGTTCGAAGGAATTTATTGCCCATTTTACTTTCTCTGGTGTTACGACTTGTGCTGCCGTCACCCAGTCAGCTTTACTCCTTTGTCCTCGCTTAACTGAGGTCTGAGAGTTTTCCTCTCTGACAAAGTCAGGGAAGCTTGCCTTTAAAAGAAGAGTAAGTGTGTCCTCTTCTGTTTCCATGTACCTACCCATACCATCCTTTAGGCATCGGAGGCGTACACTGTTGTCTTTGGTCAGGATCCTGGCTAATTTAGCCGTTTCTGCCAGGTTTTCCATGCCCGAGCAGAATTCCTGCCATTTTTCTGCTTTTGCTTTTTCTAGTTCCCTCTTGAAGTCTCTCTGTGCGTCTTTATGGACAGCCCATCCTTCTGAGGTTCTTTTCTTTTTGGCTCGGTTAAATGCTTTACGCACCTCTGACCGTTTCGCTTCCAGTGTCTTATTCCACCAGGGGGTGCTATTATGTTGCCTCCCCGGTTTAAGACTACAGTTGTTTTCATATGACCCGATCATAGCCCTACACACCTCTTGCAAGGTATGCTCTAGATCTTCGTCGGTACCATATCTTCCTTTCAGTGTCCTTAGTCTATCGGCCAGTTCCACCTTATATGTCTCCCAATTTGTTTCTTTGGGGTTCCTCTTGTACTCAACCTTCGGTTTCTTACATTGTATTCCAAAGGTTATAGTTCGATGATCCGACATGGATGGTTCTTGCTCGACCTTCCACCCATGAATGTTTCTCCTGATGTTCATGGAAGCCAGTGTTAAGTCCAACACTTCTCTCCTGTTGGAGGTGATAAATGTCGGCTCGTTGCCCTGGTTCAGTATGTCCATCTGTGTTCCATTGATATATTCTAACAGTTCAGCCCCCCTGTCGTTAATATCGGTACTCCCCCAGGCTTCGTGATGAGCATTTGCATCACTCCCTATGATAAGATCAAGGTTCTTGCGCCTGCAGTATTCTACAACTTTTTTCACAACTAACGTTGGTGCCTCTTCATCATGAGGGAGGTAAACGGATGAGATCACCACTGTCCTCTTCCTACCCTCTTCATCCTCATATTCTATCCTTACGGTTGTACAGTCCCTGGAACTCAGCTCCTGCAACAAAAGACCATTAATACCCTTGATGCAGATGCACGCTCGTGCATCTCCTTCACTTGTGCCCACAAATAGATCCCCATTTGTGGTCAACCCCCTAATATGCCCTCGGTATAGCCAAGGTTCTTGTATTAGTGCTATATGTGTCTGCAACCTAGCTGTGCTCCTCGCTAAAATCGCAGAGGCGCTTTTGCTATGTTGCAAATTAATCTGAGAAAAGCCTATCTTCGTAGTAGCCATTTAGAAGCTACTCCGCCTGCTGGGCTTCCTCCTGAGCCTCCTCCCCGGACATGACAGCGGTCTTTGTGTTCAGCAACTTGAAAGTTGCCACTCCCACACCCGCCGTCAGCCTGAGGTTTCGGCTTTTAAGTAGTGTGACCGACGGTTCATCTAGGCCTAGAATTAGGCAACCTGTCGGTGCCTCCTTCAGGACCGCCCATCTGGCCACGTCTACTCCTTCATTTTGCCTCTTGACCAGCTTCAAGAAGTCTGAGGCATTCTTTACCCCCGCGGGGAGCCAGGTCATCACCTTCGTGATCCTGAGCTCCTCGGGTGTTACTACTCGAATTTTCAGGTCCTGCATCCCTAATTCGATATCCCCCGCTGTTTCCTTCAGCCACGCCTCCGAGTCCCCGCTTTCGCAAACGAAGACCAAGGTGCCTGACCTCGGGAACGATTCTACGAATCTGGGTACAAAGGCCCCTTCTTCGATCGCAAGCACCTTGCTTACAATTTCCTCCTGGATCTTGGCCACCACTTCGCTCGGCATCTTGCCCCCCATGTAGTCCCCACAAGTGAGAACGACCCTGGGAAGGTTTGACGCCGCCGCGGCATAGCTACCATCCAGCTTCGCCTTTTTGAGCGGTTTCTGTCCCCGCTTCTCATTTGCTCCACCTGTTACAAGCGGACTCGATGAGGCCGCTCTTTTTCCCGACAAAGTTGGGGTCCCAGAGGTCGAAGGGGTATCGGAATTGTTAGCGGTTCTAGCCCGCTTTTCTTCCGCCTTCCTCTTCTTCCTCTGCAGCCCAAACTTGGGGACAGGTTTGCCCTCACTAATAGCCCGCTGTTTCAGTAGTTTCCTCCTCTGGGCCCCACTTAGGCCTCGGTTCAAGCCCGTACCTTCGTGGTTTTTCCCTTGAGGATTTTCCTTTGAAACTTCCGACGTATCAACTCCCGAGGTAGAAGGATTCGGTTCCGAAGCCCGTTTCTCCTCTGTCTCGGTTATTTTTAATTTTTGTAAGTGGTTCTCCATTTTGGTCCCACGAGTACAGCGGATCTAAACGGTCCACCCGACATTGGCCGCTACTATCGGGTAAGGCCTGCATACGACGGGATTCGGCCTGGTGTCCCGAAGGAACCGTTCAAGACACTCTTCCCCGTGCCATGCATCTCTCAGCACGGTATCTCACACCTTAGATTAGGGGATGGATTATTCCCAAGTGGTTATCCACCTTCACCACTTGGGGGGTTGTTTGTTGGTCCCTCCGAACTTCAAGGCATCCCCGCCTCTCCCTCCCAGGTGAGAGAGAGAGACACGGCCCCTCCCAAGATAAGAATCCGCAAAAAAAAAAAAAAGGCATAAGACCCGTCTGCCACAACCAGGAGAGCTCGTTTATAGAGATCCGGCGCGGTCAGATTCGGCCCGGCCTCTCCCACTTCCTCTCATCGAGAGAGAGTTTTATGCCTCCCGTTCAGGAGGTAAGCCTCCTCACCGACGTCAAGGTCCTACAACCCCCAGAGGAGGATCTTATAGGGTATAGGATTCCCTACAATTTTGATACCTACAATTTTTTTGAACAATCAAACTCAAAAAAGTCATGGGCGAGAAATTGTTACATGTCAAGTGCTCCAAACTATGCTTGCAAGCAGCATCGCAAGTTCGAGCGGAATCTTCTCACAAATCTAGTAAATTAGTCTACACTACATATTGTACTTCCGTTTGAAAAAGTGGAATATCCGGTGATAATCTTTTCCATTGCCCCACTTTCCCGAACTCTATACCTTATTGTGAGTTGTATACTCAGTTGAATTGGGAAAAAAGCAATTGTCAATTTTTTCTGCGCTAGGATGGTTTATTCCCGCGGATAAACCAATTTGGTGCTATAAAAATTTAGTATATATGTATGATGAAGCATTGTTAGTTTATCTTCAGTCTCTGAAGAGTTTGCTCACTAATCTCAAATCAATTAAGATTTTATTCCGATCTCGACCCCTTATAGACCCACTCACCACAAATCTAACCTAATACTATACTTAAGGTTCCGTCTGAACCAATGACTGGAAAAGAAATATTTGACGTTTACAAAAAAGAGAGAAACATTGATAGCCAGCCATGGGGACTGCCCACAAAAATTGGAAACAAAAACATATGAAGCTATTCCAAAATTCCTCTTCTCACTTCCATAACAAATGGAAATTTCATCAAATAAATCAATCCGCTCGAAAAATGATGTGGTACGCTTATTACATAGGATTTTCACAAACACTTTTTCCACAAAAAACGAACCCTTTTGAAAATTTTACGCCTTTGATGAGAGGAAATTTGTTCAAATAAATCAACCTCCTTTAAAATTTTCAGCATATGCCCATGGTAATTGGAAATTTGAACAAATCAATAATTCCCGCACACAAATTTCATCTTACGTTAGAGAAGATAGGAATTTTTGCATATAAATGTTCACCTTTCCAAAATTGTATGGTACTCCAGTGATAAATGGAAATTTCATGACAAAAATGAATAACTTTTCCAAAATTTCATCATACGCATATGATTGGAGGAAATTAGTTCAAATACATTGACAGCCTTGAAAAATTCCATCGTACGCCAATGGTAAATTTAATTCAGTGATCCATTCAGACAAATTTCATCTTACGTCCGTGGTAGACAGAAATTCCCGCAAATAAATGTTTCCTCTACACAAAAACATAAACCCCTTGTCAAAAATTTCAACATACGCCTATGATGGGAGAATATTCATCCAAATAAATTAACTACCTCAAAAGCTTTTATCTTATGCATATGATAATTAAAAATTTTTACCAATTAATGATTCCCTTACACAAATTTTATCGTTCATGGTAGATAGGAGTTGTTAAGTACTTATAAATATCTTGGACTTTCCTGGATAATGTGCCCAATCGGGCAACATTGCGTTTTGAGATTTCTGACCTGACGGAAAGAATAAAAAAAAACTGTCAAACAAGTCATATATATGTAACACCGTAATTGTAATCAGCATAAAAACTTAATAAAATATTCTCAATTCACAACACGTGAGTTTATATTCAAATCTGATAAACGTTTAACATAAAACATTACATAAAATTTGGTCCTTCAAGCTGCGGATGTTACAAAAACGGCGAACTAGAAGTGTATGAAGCATTGACATATAAAGCTGGTACATGGTAATTCAGAACAGAAAAGCAGGTGATAGCAACGATTCCAACAAGAAAATAAGGTCAGAATTTTCCATGTCTTTGAACTATTTCCTTTAAACAATTGGATATTTATGCATGATTTGTTCCACGTGCCAAGGTGTGACATTTCCCAATTTCTTATCAAATATCAAGCCAAAATAACACAAAAATCATAAGAAACTGTTAACATACAAACGAAAAATAAAAGAACTAAATAACTTTTACATATCTTAGCATACAGTCAACAGTTTCAGCATACGTTAACATAGTACATTTCATACAATCATTCAAACAATTAATCAATATTTTGCATACTGTAGAAAAAATAAATCAACTTACATTCTTCATTCAAATAAACTTTGAAAATACACAATGCCAGATATCTTAAGAGATTCACAACAAAAAGAGCTAAATGATTTAAAGACAGATTTAAAAAATTTAGTCGCAAAGAGAGGTCCAATTAGAGAAAAACTAACTAGATTTGAAACGTCAATTCAAACTTTTATTGACAACAAAATATCATTAAGTCAACTGAAATTACGCGTAGATAATATCATTTCAGTTTTGACAGAATTTGAGGAATTACAAGATCAAATTGAAATACTAGCGTCATGTTATCCAGAAATGTTAAAACTTGAGGAACATCATGATGTGAGAATTCAATTTGAAAACGCATATTTTAATCATCTCGCCACCGCACAAGGTGAAATAACAAAAGCTGAATCTTCATTCACAGACATTTCCGAAAATAAACCCAACACTAAACAAAATATTAAATTACCTCAAATAGAATTACCAACCTTTTACGGAGATTATGATAAATGGGTTCCTTTTCGAGATATGTTCGATACGCTAATAGACAAAAGTAATTTACCTGACATTGAGAAACACTATTATTTGTGCAGATCGGTTAAAGGCGAAGCCGCTGAGGTAATTGCATCCTTAGAGGTGACAAACGAAAACTACAAAATTGCTTGGGATTTATTAAAGCACCGATTTGAAAATAAAAAAGCAATTATTCATAAACATCTTAAATCTATTGTCGATTTTGAAATTATTAATAAAGAATCGTGTAATCGTCTAAAGGGGATTCTCGATACCTTGAACAAAAATTTAAGGGCTCTAGAAGCACTTAAAGTCTCTACCCAAGATTGGGGTCCATTACTTTCATTATTAATTTCATTATTTTGAAAAAACTACCAGAAACTACTCAAAAAGAGTGGAAAAAATTCACGCAAAAATTAGATATGCCATCTGTTGAAGATTTAAAAACCTTTTTGAATGAACGAATTCAATTCTTGGATGATTACGAAACTATAAATAATTCATCATCATCATATCAATTGAAAAATCCGTCTAAACATTCTTACGAACGAAGTGATAAACAAACATACAAAAAGAATCATTCCTTCCTGAACACGGAAACAAATAAAAATTCAAATTATACATGCCCTATTTGCAAAAAGTGTCATTACACATATCAATGTGAATCACTTCAGGCAATGTCTACAAAAACTAAGTTTGAAACTTTACAAAACTTGAATATTTGTACTAACTGTCTAAGGTTTGGACACAACAATAAATCATGTAATTCTTCAGGCTGCAGAAAATGCAACAAAAAACATAATACTTGTCTACATGACAGCAATTTCAAAGGTTTCCATAATCAAAGGTCAAATGAAAAGGTTGCTTTGACTGCTAGCGTTGCCACATCTTCGGAAATTAATCAAAACTCGAATATTTCAGAGAACACACAAAATAGTTCTTTTTCCGCAGTAGTTGAAAATGTACTCGAAAATAATGATCAAGTACTTTTATCAACTGCCGTTTTATACATATTGGATAAAGAAGGTAAACCTCATGAAGCTCGAGCGCTCCTTGATTCAGGCTCACAAATGAATTTTATCTCCCAGAAGTTGAGTGATAAGTTGCAGCTACCATTGGAATTTTCTGAACATTCCATATCTGGAATAAATCAAGTTAAAACCAATACTTCATCCAAAACAAATGCAGTTATTCAGTCTAAACATACTTCTTATCGGTCAGCCCAATCTTTTTTCATTTTGCACAAAATTGCTGACACTCTTCCATCAAACTTCATTAACATATCTCATTTAAAACTTCCTAACAATATCCAGCTTGCTGATCAGACTTTTTATAAACCAGGTCCTGTTGATTTGCTTCTTGGTGCTTCTATCTTTTGGGATCTTTTATGCCCTAATCAGATAAAACTTAATGCTCGATCTCCCATTTTACAAGAAACCCAACTTGGATGGATTTTATCTGGCGTAATTAGTCAACGTAAATCAAATCAATCACAATGTTATTTTTCAAACTTGGAATTACATAAGCAGATGGAAGCTTTCTGGACCATAGAAGAATGCCCAACAAGCACACTTACTCCCGCATATTCTGAAGAAGAAAAAACATGCGAAGAGCATTTCACATCTACTCATATAAGAGAGTCCGGTGGCAGGTTTCAAGTATCATTACCATTCAAGAAAAACCCAAATGTACTTGGTAAATCACGAGACTCCGCACTTTACCGATTGACATCAATGGAAAGAAAATTCTTTAAACTACCATACTTAAAAACTGAATACAGTAACTTTATGCAGGAATACATTGACCTGGATCACATGGAGATGGTACCGGAAACAGACGACGAAAAAATGACGCATTACTTACCTCATCACGCCGTTTTTAAAGAAGAAAGTACTACTACAAAAATAAGATGTGTCTTTGACGGTAGCCACAAAACATCTACTAACCAATCTTTAAATGACATATTAATGGTTGGTCCGGTTATTCAAAGAAATCTCTTTGCCATATTGTTAGAGTTTCGGCAACATCAGTATGTTTTGACGGCCGATATTGCGAAAATGTACAGGCAAATTAATATTAAGCCTGAAGATCGCGACTTTCAACGAATACTATGGCGTTCCGATGTATCCGAACCTATAAAAGAATACAGACTTAAAACCGTCACATATGGTTTAGGTCCATCATCGTTTTTAGCGACACGTTGTCTAAAACAATTAGCTTTGAAAAATCAAGAAAGGATGCCCGATGCTTCAAATGCCGTGTTAAATTGTTTTTACGTAGACGATCTGTTATGCGGAGCATCCACTTTAGAAAAAACCATACAACTAAAACATGACATAACTTCAATTTGTGACCAGGGAGAACTTCCGTTGAGAAAATGGAGGTCAAATCATAATTCAATAATCACTTCCAGCACAGACGATCCATCTTTGAAAATTTTGGACACCAATGTGGATTCCAAAACTTTGGGAATTTCTTGGCATTCTACAGAGGATGTCTTCTTTTATTCTTACAAAGATAAATATCTTAATTGTACTTCTTTCACGAAGCGTATGATACTGGCAACGATCTCCCAGATATTCGATCCTATTGGCATGTTGGCTCCCATAACAATCAGGGCCAAGATATTTATGCAAACTTTATGGAAACTTGGAGTAGATTGGGACGAACACATTCCGGACAATGTTTCCCAAAAGTGGAAACACTTTCAATCAGAACTCAAATGCATAAACAAGCTCAAATTTCCAAGGTTTATTGCTTGTCCCAACACTGTCAATATACAGCTTCATGGTTTTGCAGATGCCAGTGAGCTGGCATATGGTGCTGTTATATACCTCCGAACCACAAACTCAGAAAATCATCACTCTTTAAGCTTAGTTTGTGCTAAAACCAAGGTCAGCCCCATGAAAACTCAAACAATTCCTCGATTAGAGCTTTGCGCAGCCCTTTTGTTAGCCAAACTCTACCACTCTACAATAAATTCCCTTAGTCTACACATTAACCAAGCATTCTTTTATACTGACTCCAGCGTGGCACTCTGTTGGATAAAGGGTGAACCCAGCCAATGGAAAACATACGTCAGTCACAGAGTATCTAAAATCCATGAAATCATGGATCCAGACTCATGGCGTCACATTTCGACACACAATAATCCTGCAGACCTATTGTCTAGAGGAACAACCCCAGACCAATTATTACAAACACCTCTCTGGAAAAATGGTCCCCCATGGCTTTCTCTTAATGAAGATGAATGGCCATCACATGAAATTCCATTAAATAAAGAAATTCTCGAAAAAAGAAAAGAAAAACAAACGTGCCTTAAGGTTTCCGAAATCTCTGATTTTGACTTATTCAATAAATACTCTTCCTTCGCAAAATTACAACGAATCACAGCATACATATTTCGATTTAAAACATTTCGAAGATCCAGCCCTGTATTACCCTCTTTCGAGCTGTCCGAATTACAACACTCTTCTAACATGCTTGTCAAGCTAGCTCAATCACAATGTTTCTTCGATGAAATCAAGGCCATCAATTTGTCAAAAACCATTTCTTTTAAAAGCAAAATTCATTCTTTGAACCCCTTTCTTGATGAATTCCAATTGCTCAGGGTGGACGGAAGAATCCAGAATGCAGCAGTTCCTTTTTCACAAAAGCATCCTCTTATTCTACCAAATAAACACCCACTCACTGATTTAATAATTTCCCACTTCCATAGAAAAATGCTACATGCAGGCCCTCAAGCTTCACTTGCCGCTATTAGAACAGAGTTTTGGCCCATACATGGAAAAAACAATGTAAAGAGAGTGTTACGAAAATGTACAATTTGTTTCAGGTGTAGCCCTCGTAGTATCGAAACCTTGATGGGAAAATTACCCCGCGAGAGAATTACCCCCTCTAGACCATTTTTAAACAGTGGAGTTGATTATGCCGGCCCACTCACTATTAAAATGCATAACACGCGCACAAAAACATTTTTAAAATCATATCTTTGTGTTTTCGTTTGTCTCGCCACAAAGGCAATACATATAGAAGTAGTAAGCGATCTCACGACCCAAGCATTTTTAAATTCCTTTAAACGATTTGTTTCACGAAGAGGTTTGGTCGCAAACATCTATTCTGACAACGCCACAAATTTTGTAGGAGCAAATAATGAGATCGGTAGCATTTACGATTTTTTGAAATCAACAAATAAAAAAATCTCCGATGAATTGTTGAAATTAAAAATAACGTGGCATTTCATACCACCCCGTTCTCCCCACATGGGTGGAATTTGGGAAGCATCAATAAAAAATGTAAAGTATCACATAAGACGCGTCATCGGAAATCAAATCCTTACTCTTGAGGAATTGCACACTTTGGTATGTCAGGTCGAATCTTGTGTAAATTCACGTCCTATTTCTCCAATATCCGATAATCCCGATGACCTTTTACCATTAACCCCAGCACATTTCCTCATTGGAGGCCCTTTTTATACTCTGCCAGAGCTTGACCTAACTGATCAGAACATTGGCAAACTGACAAGGTTCCATATGCTGTCAAAGATGTTTCAAGATTTTTGGTCCAGGTGGACCACAGAATATCTCCATGGACTGCAGTCCCGGAACAAATGGTGGAGGAAGTCATCTGACATCGAAGTTAATCAACTCGTCATCATTAAGGAAGACAACCTACATCCCCTTCAGTGGACCATGGGGCGCATAATTGATACTCATCCCGGTAGTGACAGTGTTGTAAGAGTTGTTACAGTGA
>CAJUYI010002976.1:0-26625 GCA_910591695.1 Galerucella pusilla | reverse complement strand
ATTTTCCATTAACTAATGCCCTAAGTTTATTACATCGTTAGAAAGTTCATTAATTGTACTAACAAATTGTAAAAAAACTTATAGGGTGATTCATTTGAAAATTTTGAGATATTGCTTGATTTGCGTTTTGTTTCACCCTGTATTAAAGAAGCCACAGATGAACAAAGTAATTAATACTGAGCACAGCCAATGATGTGTGTATGACATTTGAACACAAAGACCTGTTGATTTATTTTAATTTACTGTTCTGCAGAGTGTTAAAGAGGAGGTCTTTTTTGCTAATAATTGGCCATATCTTTGTAAAACACCCTCATAATATATTAGAGTGCTATATTTTTGTAACGCTCTCGGTGAGATCTTTTCGATTCTCAAACAAAATATAGTACGTTCCATTCAAAAAAATGTAAGTTTGTGCTGCTACGTGGTTTTGGAACACCCTGTAGAATCGAAAGTATTTTCAAAATGTGCTCTCAGTAACTGTATTAGCTCACACAAAACTATAAAGTTCTATCTATCACCACAACGATGTAATCCTCCGATGTCAGAAGATTGCCCCACCCTGTATGAACGTATTTTGATGCCTGGAATCAACTTATTGTGTGACCGTTTCATGTGGAATGCATTTTTAATTACGTAAATAATTGCCAACAAATCTGACAAACAGTTTAATTAGTAAGAAGACATAATAACATTATTCAATACATATGTATAAAGAACAAAGAACAAAAAAGTTACAATAAATGCTGCATATGCCTACCTTCTTCGTTTATGCATAACTGTGAGCGAAATTTTAAATTTTCATATTAATTTTCTAACATTTCTTGCGAAGTGTTTCCAATATTGTTCCTGATATTATTTTTTAGTTCTGCTAAATTGTTAGGCTTAGGATTGTAGCACCTATCCTTCACATATAGCCATAGAAAAAAATCTGGGACAGTTAATTCAGGAGAATTTCCTTCTGAATATCCTCCTTGTTTGAATTATTGATTTCGTTTCTGCATAAATTATTACAGTTTGAGCTTTTTCACTCACTGTATAGATCATTTCGAAACCGACTTATATGACTTAACAAAATTACTATTCTCAAAATTGCTGATTTTGTTGTTATGCATCAAACGGTCACAGCATGAGTTGATTTTAGGCATCAAAATACGTTCATATGAAACTACTAATTAAAAATGTACTACAACATGAAACCTCGAATATGTTTGTTTTTAATGAAACAAAAGATAGAAAAATATACATTTTTGGAAAGAAGAATTATTGCTCTTTCGAATGAGATCAAAAATTATAGGGTGTTCCATTTAAAATAATACATATTCTCCCGTTTGAATTTGACCAACATTAGTAAAACACTCTGTGTTGATGAGATGAAATGCCAGCCAAGCCTAAAAAAATCTCTTCGATAAACTATTGAAGCTAGTGAAAACCCCATCTCTTTGGAGCAATTAATAAGCTGGGCATTTATGTTTAAAATCAGTCACTCTTATTTGGGACACCCTGTATAGTAGTGTACCTAACTAGTGCAGAAAGTGATACTTTTCCGCACGCTATTGCAGATGGCCAAACGACGCTTTAGAGAGTTCGGCCAGCAATTACGTGCGGAAAAGTCATTTTATGCACGTGTTAGGTACACTATTTTTTCTACTAGCATGCGGAAAAAAACTAACTATTATTATTTGACATTCATTTGATGAGGCTTATACCGGGGCCATTGAAAAATGATTGAAAAATAAGATTTTTTATAATTGAAAATTATAGCAGAATTATAATAAATTTATCAATTTTTCAGTCATTTGATAAGCTACAAGCATACAAATAATATATATTTTAAATATTCAAATGTCAGTATACTCCCCAAAACCTTGACAAATATACTTTTCCACACTAGTGCGGAAAAGTAGCTCTTTCCACACTGAAATGAGTGTGGAAAAGTGGACTCTTCCGCACGCTAGTAGAAAAAAAATTTTTTTACATTGGAATTTTGTTTGGTTCTATAGTAGGCTAAGGATTTTTCAATATACATATATTTTTTTTTTCCTTCGGAGCCGTCCTTTCGCCGGTACCACCTCAGCCTCCTGGGCTTATTGTGGATTAATATACATATATAGTTGACATCTAAACTGAAGCTAATTTGATCGACAAGACATCACAAATCACAGAACATCTCACAAGGAAATATCTTTTTTCTACGAGCGGGCGGAAAATTGAATTTTCCACACACATTTTAGTGTGGAAAATTAATTTTCCCTCACCGTGTGGAAATAATTCTCCACCTCAATATAGCAAATTAATAATAAGCCGGTATATTATGGCGGTTGCGAAATGCTTTAGTTACCATGTGTATAGTGTAACTATTGTTAATGTGATGACCCATATTTTTAATCCCTTTTAAGGAAAACGCCGCCCAATGGTGTGCATAAAATTTTTTTATAAATTCGAATATTGTGAAATAATGCTTTTCAAATGTAATTCAAATTAATTTAGTGGATTAAAATTAACCTGCATAAAATTTGTAATACAATTCAAGGTCATCACATTAACATTATTTACACTATAACTAACCAGATATTTACTTTCATTTTTGTTTGTTTATTGTCAGAAAACTGTCAGTGCATTTCTAAAATATTTTGCTCGTGAATAAGTGAATCCTCATTAAAAATGAATATTTGTCTCGAGGGAATCGATGAAAATACAAGCGAGGGAGTTCCCGATGAGACTCTTCTGACAGCAGAAAATGTGAAAACGTGTGATGCCTTTTGGTCAATATAATAAGCTAACAATAATATTTAAGTAAAAGACATAAATTCCCTTGAAGCTAATTTCAATAAATCATAAGAACGTTGAATCGTTACATAAATAGAAGTAGGAAGGTCGCACGTACGAAGTCAAGTTCAGAGCGTGAAATAAACATAAGTAGTATTATTTATATTTACTTATGACGAACTTGACTTGTGAAAATATGCAAACGATAGTGTTTTAAGAACCACTATTGATATTAGTGTTAATGTTAATGTGAATGTTAGAATATGAATATCACAATTCATAAGTAATAAGTAGTATAATGTATAGTAGTAAGTTTAAGTAATAAATAGAACGTATCCCAGTACTACAGGTAGTTGTTTCATTCCTGTAAGATGACCCTCCCAGTGACCAGCAACACCATCTAGTCCACACAAATTAGATAAATTTAGGGTAACATTTCGGAATAATTCAAAGTGAGCTGAATTTTGGTATACACCTTTATTTAGTGTTTTCAAACAACATCCGAAAAGTACCCGTGATTTGACCTTGAGCTTTGCGAGCTACAGGGCGTAGATGTAGCAAAAATTTATGTTTTCGCTTATATCTTCTTTTCTATTGACTTTGGGTAAAAAACAGTGAAGAGAGAAATTAAAGAACACAAAATTCTCTACAAAAAAATATATGAGTAGTTTTTCCGTAGGACCAACAGTTTCTGCGAAAACTTGCCCTAAACGTTGATTTGAATTATAACACCACCGAAATACCTATTTCCACAATAAATTTGAGGTCTGAAATATAATAATATACCATGAGCTGATTCAAAGAGTCTTTTTCGTACAATTTTGGAACAACAATGTATCCAGAATAAAGTATTTCAAGGAAATCGCTTGGTAGGCAGCAGCTGCTATACCTGCGTGGTCTTGTTCTAGCCTGTTAAATCTGCCTGCGGCCCGTTCTGCCTGTTAGTATTGAATCGGTTCTGCTGTAAGAAGGACGTGTGTTTGTCAGTGCCTAATATAATACATTTCAAAATGGATAACGATTGTTGCATTTGTAACAAATCACTTAAAAACGGGGCGACAGTAACAGTTAAACGTGGTTTACCAACATTACGAGAAGCTAGTATCGATAGAGACGATGGAAGAGTGAATATTTTGAATAACGTGAATTCAAAAAATTATGTCCATCACAACGAGACTGACTGGAGATGAAAAAATCAACTGCTACAAGGCGCAAGAAATTGGTACTGCTGCGATTGAAAAAGTTCTGGGCTCGAATTTCAATGATATTAAATTCACGCGTGCTAGTAGAGTTCTTCCAATTTCAACAGTAAATGGTGAAATCAAAGTACACGATCGTACAGTACCCGTCGATCCGTTACTATTGTTTCAAAGAATGAGTACCATGAATAAATCCACCGAAGAACTCCAAGAATATTTTCAGTATGAATTGACTCCGTAGATATCCGGTATCACTTTTTGATGACACTGGTATGCGTAAAACTAAGAAGTCATCTCTCTTTGACAACTTTGAACCATTGACATCTCAACCTGATTTTGAAAATGCAACTTATATAATTGACGGTGGCTTTCTTTTGACTTTCTTTTGAATCTCTATTTTGACTGATTTAAGAAGTATTGAGAGAATATTCTGACAGACTGAGATGGTGGATTAGGCCTAGAGGGGATACCACATTAAAAAAAAAACGCGCCTCTTACTGAACCTCAAAGGTGGTGTGGAATATGGTACTTTGTATTGGACTCACACTTGCCTGTACTGTGTTCAAATGGTTAGACCTACGGAAAAACGGATAATACACTTTAGTAGAAAATTTTGTGCTCTTTAATTTCTCTCTCTACTGTTTTTTACCTAAAGTCAATAGAAAAAAAGATATAAGCGAAAAACCAAATTCTCACTCCATTTGCGCCCTGTAGCTCGCGAAGCTCAAGGTCAAATCACGGGTACTTTTCGTATGTTGTTTGAAAACATTAAATAAAGATGTATACCAAAAGTCAGCTCACTTTGAATTATTCCGATCTAAAATCCTTATTTGAGTGAACTAATCAGTTGAGAGGCCGATCCACGTCGAATACCACCCCGTAACAACCACATTACAAACGGACCTGTTACCAGAAAAATTAAAGAGAAGATATAAAAAAGAATAGGCTCGTAGAAAAACTGTTGTACATAACACTTGCGGAAAATGAATTTTTCCGCACTTGTTAGGTAAATAGCTATTTTTTTCTAACTCTTAACTTTCGTTAACTCATGCATTCAGTCATTCATATTTCTATCAAAATCAAGTCTAATAGAATCATAACAAAAGATTTATAAAAACAACAAAAGGCATATCAGAAATATTCTCTTCGCGCTAAGGTGCCTGTCATAACGACTTATGTAAACACAAACAAGACAGGCAACTGTTAGGGGGAATATTAATAACAAAGGGAGAGACTGTAGGTACATCGTTATTCATAGTAAATTAATTCATATTCATATAAACTGCTAACGAATTTACATTTGGAGGTTAAAATCAAAGCCTAGATAGCTTTAATATTATTTTGATTGCTAGATTTGTACATGCCAAATAAAATAGTGAGGGAATGTTTAGCGGCAGGTGCACGTTTTTGGGTTAATTAGAGTTTCTTGCGTTAAGCACCGCTGGAGCTTGAGACGCAGCTTGGAAAAAATTGTAGGCAATTTTCATCCCTTAATCTTCTGCAAAATAGCTTTTTGAATGACAAACATAATCAAAATATTAACGACTTCATAATATATATTATCGTTTTTTAGTTTCCCAAGTCTAATTTATCAAAGTCAACAAGTTTTTTAAATCGTCGACCTAAGCAAAAAATGATACTTTACATACTAATTTCCAGATGAAAAATGGTCTATTTTTGACGTCATTTACTTTCCGTACGCAAACACTTTTCATCTTCTGTAGTTACTGGTTAACTGTGACAATAACCGTCATTTGCTGTTGCCAAATTATTTATTTACTAAATCCATCAGATTTTACGTGTGAATGAGACCGTAATGTGAATATTAGTTTTTTTTATTTACAAAAAAGTCGCATCTATCTCTGGGGTAATTAGCGTCATAAATATATACATACAGGGTGTACCAATCTTACGACAAACTTCGGTATATGGGTTATTTTAAGAGATATCAAAAAATGTTATTGACAAAAATAGTAGATGGGCTGAAGGTCCAAACATGATTTTTCAAATGGGAACCCCTGTATATTAGGTATACCGAAATCGGATTGGATACATTTTTTTGAAGCTTTTGATATGAGGTTTTCACACGTTATACAGAGTCCTTCAAAAGATATGGACACGTTTATGTGAAAATCGTAGGTAAATCAACGCTCTGTAGCTTGTTGTACGTTGAAGAAAAAAAATGTATTTTGCCAACTAGAGTTTCGTAACATGATGCCATATCTCCGTATCCTATTAAATTTCAATTATATTCTTTCTTATATACAGGGTGAACGGAAACTCGAACCTGTCATTTTCTTTCATATTTCAAATGGAACACCCTGTATTTTATAGCAAAAATAGAATCTTCGATTATGTAACTTTAGTTTTTTTCAAGCATTCCCTATACCCAAAGTTTATAAAAACAGAGTTATCTGGTAATATTTATTGTAAACTATAATTATTATTGACCTATTATGTGAAAGCATTAAACGTTGTAAGTAACAAAAAATCCTGATTGATGATAAATTTTAATGAATAATTCATTCTAAACAAAACTAACTACCAAAAGTATAATCCTAACCGTAATATTAAAGTTAGGGTTCAAAGTGTTCACCGTTAACATCAATACAATGCTGTAAGAGGGGGCCCAACTGATTGGCCAGCTCGGTCACCCGATTTAACAAAAGTATATTTATTTTTTTCGGGTCTTGTGAGGAATAAGTTTATAAAATCCCCCGGCTATTAGAGATGCCATGAAAGAGATAATTGGTGCGGCATTTCGAACTGCTAACGTTGATATGTTGAGAAATGTTAGTCAATCATTTGAACTATTCTGCACCATATTGCATTGATGTTAACGGTGAACATTTTGAACCTTTAGTTTAATATTACGGTTGGGATTATACTTTTGGTGGCTAGTTTTGTTAACAGTAAATTGTTCATTAAAATTTATTATTAATTAGGATTTTTTGTTACATACAACGTTTAATGCTTCCACATAATAGGTCAGTAATTATATTTTACAATAAATATTACAAAATTACTGTGTTTTTATAAACTTTGGGTATAGGGAATGCTTGACAAAAATTGAAGTTACATAATAAAAGTTTCTATTTTGGCTATAAAATACAGGGTGTTCCATATGAAATAAAAAAGAGAATGACAGATTCGAGTTTCCGTTCACCCTGTATACAAGAAAGAAAATAAATGAAATTTAATAGGATACGGAGATATTGCATCATATTACAAAACTCTGTTTGGCAAAATACATTTTTTTTTCTTTAACGTACAACAAGCTACAGACCGTTGATTTACCTACGATTTTCACATAAACGTGTCCATATCTTTTGAAGGACTCTGTATAACGTGGCAACACCTCATATCAAGAGCTTCAAAAAATGTAACAAATCCGAATTCGGTATAATATACAGGGGTTCCAATTTGAAAAATTATATGTTTGGTTTGTAACGGTGTTATGCATGCAGCACTCTGTATAGTTCGATATAATTTCAAAATATGGACCTTCAGCACATCTACTACTTTTATAAATAACATTTTTTGATATCTCTTAAAATAACTCATATACCGAAGTTTGTCGTAAGATTGGTACACCATGTATATAAATATACACAAAAATAACTTATAATTTTGTAAGTATGCTAATTTCTTTGATGTATTTAAAAAGATTTTCGTAAATAGATTTTTCACCAAGTATTAGTTCTAATGTGTCGCTTATGTTATTGTCTTGTCTTGATTGTTTAAACTTTGGGCATTCGATTAGTAAATGTTTAATAGTGAGCTGAGTGTTGCATATTTCGCACTGAGGGGGTTCACTGAATATTAGTGTTCAAGAACTTAGTAATTTTTTCTAAAGATGGACGAAAAAATGTAACATGCACCTCGACGAATAACTGCCTATTGTCTCGCATGCAGTTTTTCGTCCTTGGTAGATAAATAGCTACTCCAGCTTGTTGAGCGTATTATTAATGTAAAGATCAATGTCAAAACAGTCCTTACTCTCTCTATAAACTTTTCCGAATTATTTATATTTTCAGCTGATTTTAACAATAAGACTTATGGATCGGTCAAGAGAAACGGTATTATCATGTTTCTGATAGGACTTCAAAAGAATACACGTGGAAAATGTATTTTATTTCCAAATAAACTAGTATGTTTTATATATTATATTCCTCACGATTTCTATTCACCTACATGTCGACATGGGAAATCTCAAATATGTTTCATACAATGTAAATCGACAAACTTGGAATTTTTAATAAAAATATTTGTTGCACTTTGAGGAAAATTTCTATTTCGATGCGATATTGAAATTCAAACTTTGAATGTATAAAAGGAAAGGTTTTCTAAGTCAGCATGGGAAAATTTGCCATTGCAGTCTCTCAAAGTTGAATATAAGCACTGGCAACAACGCTTACAAATTTACGCATTATAATGGTCCTCGTTCATTCTCATAAATTGATTAATTATTCGTCACCATCCTGTAGTATTGCACTTTTGGCATATTGTTTTCGTTCCCTGGCATCTGAACTTGGTCTTTTGTAGCTTCTGGTGCTTTCTATTTCGGCATTCAAAGGCTTTTAAGGTTCCACCTTCGACCTTTCCGCAAATTTCTTTTCTCTCCTGACCTGAATAAAATCTTGTCCTTCAGATAACCTGGTCTCTGCGTCTGTCACATGATCCACGTCTTCCAACACATTCAACAGAATTCCCTTGCTTGGCTCTCTCCCTTTCAGTTTGCTGAGCTTCTTTTGAATTACTGAGCCTAAAGATTCCTAGTTTTTCTCCTTTTGCTTTAAGAGAATACTTTTGAGCCTCTGAGTGCACCTTCCATTTTGTTTTGAAAAGGCTTTAGCCAGTACTTTGGTCGCTACTGTGTTCCATATAGGTCCCACAAGTAGCTAGGGAATGAATGAACCTTCCCCATGAGGTAGTTCCTCATTTGCTCCTTCAGCAAATTAGCAGGCTTCAAGAGCATACTTTTGAACCTCTGAGTGTACCGTACTTTTTGCTTTGGAAACACTTTAGCCAGTTTTTTGGCCGCTACTGTGTCCATGTAGGTCCTACAAGTAGCTAGGGAATGAATGGACCATCCCCATAAGGTAGTTCCTCATTTGCTCTTTCCGCAAATTAGCAGGCTTCAAGAGCATACTTTTGAGCCTCCGAGTGTACCGTTCTTTTTGCTTTGGAAACGGTTTAGCCAGTTTTTTGGCCACTGCTGTGTTCCATTTTGGTCCCACAAATAGCTAGGGAATGAATGGACCATCCCCATAAGGTAGTTCTTCATTTGCTGTTTCCGCAAATAAGCAGGCTTTAAGAGCATACTTTTGAGCCTTTGTGTGTACTGTTCTTTTTGCTTTGGAAACGGTTTAGCCAATTTTTTAGCCACTGCTGTGTTCCATATAGGTCCCACAAGTAGCTAGGGAATGAATGAACCATCCCCATAAGGTAGTTCCTCATTTGCTCTTTCTGAAAATTAGCAGGCTTTAAGAGCATACTTTTTAGCCTCTGGGTGTACTGATCTTGTTGCTTTGGGAACGGTTTAGCCAGTTTTTTAGCCACTGCTGTGTTCTATATAGGTTCCACAAGTTGCTAGGGAATGAATGGACCATCCCCATAAGGTAGTTCCTTATTTGCTCT
This sequence comes from Galerucella pusilla, assembly GCA_910591695.1. Lineage (NCBI taxonomy): Eukaryota > Metazoa > Arthropoda > Insecta > Coleoptera > Chrysomelidae > Galerucella > Galerucella pusilla. Next base: position 17,020 of record CAJUYI010002976.1, on the reverse strand, counting down.
TTCTGCAAATCATCAGGCTTCAGAAGCATACTTTTGTGTCTCTGAGTGTACTGTTCTTTTTGCTTTGGAAACGGTTAAGACAGTTTTTTAGCCACTGCTGTGTTCCATATAGGTCCCACAAGTAGCTAGGGAATGAATGAACCATCCCTATAAGGTAGTTCCTCATTTGCTCTTTCTGAAAATTAGCAGGCTTTAAGAGCAAACTTTTGAGCCTCTGAGTGTACTGTTCTTTTTTGCTTTGGAAACGGTTTAGCCAGTTTTTCAGCCACTGCTGTGTTCCATGTAGGTCCCACAAGGAGTTAGGGAATGAATGGATCATCCCGATGGGGTAGATCCTCATTAGCCCTTAGTTAGCAGTTAGCAGTTAGCAGAAGTTAGGTTTGATCAGAGTTTTTTCAGTCAGAATAAAATCTTTTCTTTGCTTCACCATTTTGCTTTGGAGACTTGAGTCTAATCTATTCATCTGTCCTGTACTACCTCCAACTAGAACCTTCAGAGTAGCGAAAGAACTGCTCTCAATGAGTGGGAACAAGCTACGCACCATAACGGGGCTTCTTACAGGACACTTTCCCACAAAGAAGCACTTGAACAAAATAGGGCTGTATAAAGAAGACCTCACATGCAGGAGATGCAAAAAGGACACTGAAACAGCTCTGCACATATTATATTATATGCAACTGTGAGACGCTGAACCACGGGAGGCAAAAACTAAATGGAAGACCTCACATGCAGAAGATGCAAAAAGGACACCGAAACAGCTCTGCATATACTATGCAACTGAGAGAGGCTGGACCACAGGAGGCAGAAACTGCATGGAAGACACCAAATGACTTCAGAAGACTTCTACATCCAGCCAGCAAAGAACCTGTATGAGTTAATAAAGGGAACGGTATGGCTGAATAGGCTGTAGTCGGGACACTAGGAGGATCGATAATAAGTCCAGGAGGCTGAGGTGGTACCGGCGAAGGGACCCCACCTAGAAAGACGAGGTCTATGTGATTTTTCATGACCTGTAGCGAGGAAATGAGGATAAATCTCTTGATTTATTGGGAAAGGTGTTTTCCAAATTCAGACAATCCAAACCAATGAATTATAACAATAATTAGAAAGTAGAACTATTGTTCCCTTTTAAGCGGCCTAATTATTTTTTAGTTAATGTATATTTTCATCTTCTTTCTCTCCACAGTTAAATGGGGTAATTTTCTAACCACAATATAAATTTTCTTGCTCAAGTGAAAGAAAAAGGAAAAAAATAAATACACTGTCACGAACACAAGCAAGTTTTAATAGAAAGCATCAAATATTTACATAGATATACAAGAGGGGAGTATCATTCGCACCCTTGTAACTCAAATAACTCCCTTGTTGCCTTAGGGATACTTTCGTCCGTTGGAAAAGTGAATTTCCGCAATTTTCCAGTGGGATGTAGATATTTTTGAGAAGGTATTCAAGGTCTGAGTTAAATTGTACAAGTTTTTGCGTGCCTCACATACATGTAACTTGTTTTTGTTACAAAGTTCAAAGGGTATTATCCAGTACGTTTCTCTTTGTTCCAAGGATTACTGTGTTAAGTTATCCTTCAAACAAAACTTTGCTTAGTCGCTTGAAGATGGTCTTTTAATAAGTCCTGCTACTTTTAGGGAATATTTTACTTAATTTTTATCACCACTTGGTTCTAAAAGGGGTGAAAATTTGTTTATAACGCAAGCATTTCTGTTTGGAAGGTTTAAAGGGTTAGTCTGTTTGAGAAATTAAAAGTCATCTTTGATTTAAATCCGGCTCGAAGGACCATAAACATCTGCGTTATTATTATTTTTAAGAAATTGAACAAATACTTCAAAAATCTACACATATAAATAAAAAAACGCTCTCTACGTTTAAATTTTTCCCTTTTCTATTGGTAAATGTATACTACCTACGCATATATTTAATTAATTAACGAAATTATAACATTTAATCCTATTTCACTAATGATCATGAAAATATGGTCAACTACCAACCACCAAAAAACCATAAGTCTTTGTTAATTCCCATGGCAGCTCCAATAATAATCCTATTTCCAATTAATCCCGAATTGTTGTTTCCAATTTCCGAACTCGATCCGCGTTTTGTTCGTTTCAATTAAAGTTTTGCCCGAACGGCGTATTGAATTTTTGATAGATATTTGAAATCAGAAGCCGCAATTTTATTTAAAATCATTAACAGTATGCAAATACACAGAGTTGGGAGTTGATAAACTTTCTGGGACTCAAACATCGTCTGTATTCTGTGGATGCGGTGGAACAAGAAATGGGATTAGATATAAAAACCGCAAAGACGGAGATGTATGGCTTCCAACCGCCAACCATATACCTCTTCATTAAGACGGTCTTGTTTCACATAATTCTTGATGTTTTGTAACTGAATATGAAGAATTCAAATATTTAATAAAAAAAGGTAGTGAAGTAGAATCTAAATAATAATTTTAGGCGACAGAAGGTTTTTTATGTTCAAAATCCACCGACACCGAGAAGAAAAATAAAAACGATATAGTATATTCAATAGCCCTCTTGGTGTGCGTCATCGTTTGTGACGTATATCCGGGTTTTCAGTGTCTCGTTTATTATAGGCACGTTTTATTCACTATTGGTTGAATGACGTCAGTCTCCGCTGCAACGACATGTTAGAGTCATCAGTGACACATAAAAAAAACGCAGTTGTTGTTGTTTAAATCATCTGACCACTGACAATCTATTTCTAAGTTGATTGTTGTTATTAGCAAAAATTCACGAAGTGAATGAAGATACTTTGAAAAGTGTTGTAGTTATTTTTGCTTAGAACATGAAACAGACAGGAAGGAGCATTTACCAAATAATTTTGCGTCCAAATAGGAGGTTGCAAATGGCGAATAGTCGTTTCCGTTTTGACAGTGGCGTACTGTTTGTATAGGGTATGTGATATGTGAAATTTTAAAATTGTAGCTTATTGAAATGTATTAAATATAAAACTATAAGCTGTCCTATGTCCTATATAAACAATATTGTCTAGCAGCAATGAAAATACGAATATAGAATAATACATCTGATAATACTTTCGTTTAAACTTATTTTCACCAAAAAAAACTACATAAGCAAGGCATGTCCTTTGATTCACCGGTAGATCCACCAATCGACCAACTGCATTTTTATAAACATTGGTGGATTGTAGATAGAAGAAATGACGCGTTCATTTATTACTGTTGCATCAACCAAAATTGCAAACCTCTCCACCGTTGTATAGAGGTGGTGGATAACTTTGGTGGTTCACAAAATGACAACTTAACCTCAAAAAACTAAAGATTTTTTGAAGCGGTCTGAGAAATGGACGAATTAATAGAAATAAATTTAAAATGTGGTAACAAGGTATTGACGGCGCTATAAACAGCGTCAGAAATTGAAAAAATTTAAAATGGAACTATCAGATGAACTGCTTCTCCGAGAGAGGCTAAAATACTGAATAAAATACTTTTTTCCATTTCTTCCAATGTAATGTGTAAGAAGGATATTAATATTACGAACTCCAGTCATTCAGAAGCCGGTCCTGTCGCAATCTATGAATGCGACCTTTCTAGAAAGGTTCTTTAACAGGTAATGTTCGAGACTGTTCTCGCAGCGTAGAAGGCGGTGAATTCAAGAGATGCGGAGGACCATATTATATACGCGGGTTTTCGAGTGAGACGAGGAGTTGTTCAGTATACAGTGAACCGGTAAACAGTGAATATAAATAAATAGTGTTGAAGATAAATTAGGACAATTATTATACCGAGTTTAGATAAATTAGTAGACATTAAGTAGTGTGTATATACATTAAGTTTATCATAGTGTGTGAGTGTTTCTTCAATAAATCAATAGTAATTAGCCATAAGGAGCGTATAATTTTATCCCACGGTAAAAAAATTCAAATAAATAAGAAAAACATTAAATTAACAATCGACGACGCACACCAAGAAGGGTATTATATGAACTCTAGCTACTTTCTGGCAACATTGCGAATAATCAGTTAATTAATCAGAATATTACGAGTAAAGATGTTCAACTTTGTAATTTTTATTATTTTGAAACACACTGTACATGTAGCAACGAATTTAGTGTATTCTATTAAAGGTAAAAGGTTATTTAATACCTTGTTATACTCTAAATACCCATAAACTCTTAGGTTATAGTAGACTCGAGTTTACAAAGAACTTCACGTTTGAAGCTAATAAATTTTCATTTTTAAGACCTTTGAACGAGTCTCTATCAAATAATTATTAAGGTACAAAGTGACTGAAGATCCGTTTGAAATTTGAATTGCAGGGTTTTCCTTCAATTGGAAGATCTTGGAATGTATCGTTAAATTGAGGTTTTTTTAGATAATGTAAGTAAGATAAAAGACCAAACTTACGACAAACTTCGGTATATGGGTTATTTTGAGAGATATCAAAAAATGTTATCAACAAAAATAGAAGATGTGTTGAAGGTCCATATTTTGAAATTATATCGAACTATACAGAGTGCTGCATAACTCCGTTACAAACCAAACACATGATTTCTTGAATGGGAACCCCTGTATATTATACCGAATTCGGATTGGTTACATTTTTTTGAAGCTTTTGATATAAGGTTTTGCCACGTTATACAGAGTCCTTCCAAAGATATGGACACGTTTATGTGAAAATCGTAGGTAAATCAACGCTCTGCATCTTGTTGTACGTTGAAGAAAAAAAATGCATTTTGCCAAACAGAGTTTTGTAATATGATGCAATATCTCCGTATCCTATTAAATTTCAATTATATTCTTTCTTGTATAAAGGGTTAACGGAAACTCGCACCAGTCATTTTCTTTCTTCTTTCAAATGGAACACCATGCATTTTATAGCAAAAATAGAATCTTCGATTATGTAACTTTAATTTTTGCAAGGATTCCCTATACCCGAAGTTTATAAAAACACAGTTATTTTGTAATATTTATTGTAAAATATAATTACTGACCTATTATGTAGAAGCATTAAACGTTGTATGTAACAAAAAATCTTAATTAATAATAAATTTTAATGAATAATTTATTCTAAACAAAACTAGCAACCGAAAGTATAATCCCAACCGTAATATCAAACTAGAGGTTCAAAATGTTTACCGTTAACATCAATGCAATGCTGCAGAATAGTTCAAATGATTGACTAACATTTCTCAGCATATCAACGTAAGCAGATCGCACTAATTATCTCTTTCGTGTCATCTCTAATAGCCGGGGGATTTTATGAACTTATTCCTTACAAGACCCGAAAAAAATAAATATACTTTTGTTAAATCGGGTGACCAAGCTGGCCAATCAGTTGGGCTCCCATCATTGCATTGATGTTAACGGTGAACACTTTGAACCTTCACTATAATATTGCGGTTAGGATTATACTTTTGGTAGCTAGTTTTGTTTAGAATGAATTATTCATTAAAATTTATTATTAATCAGGATTATTGTTATATACAACGTTTATTTTTTGAAATCTGAACGGTAAGTAAATCACTTACCGACGTGTTAAACTTAGAAACCAATAAACACAACCTACCGTCCTGACAACCGATGCTGTAAATAAACAAAAAAGATCAATCACGCAAAAAAAATTATGGAAATAATCGTAAAAATTTATCCGAACAAATTCAAATAGATCACCAGCACTGCGAATACCAGCATTGCATATAATTTCAATATAGCATCGGTGGTTCAGTGGTAGAATGCTCGCCTTCCACGCGGGCGGCCCGGGTTCGATTCCCGGCCGAAGCATATGAATCGCTGCTTCGTAAACGAGAGAGAGACTCAGGAGAGAGCACACGCACGCAAGCAAGGCACATAACGAAGCAACGAAACATAACGTAACGTAACGGTCAAAATGTTAATTTATTTGCGAAAATTTCGTTTTTTCATGTGCGTATGGTACAATTTTTAAAAGGGGTCCATTCATTCGTAAAAATTTGCATCAACCATGAGCGTACAATATTATTTTTTAAAGGTTTTCATTTTTTCTAATAGCCTTTACTATTAGCGTACTATAAAATTGTTAAAAGGGATGGTAATTCATCGTTTATTTCATTAACATACTTTGTAGGCTTTCGTATGAAATTTTATCCGAACTCGGAACCGAAAATATTTTACGGCAGAGGTAGAATAATTTACAATTAAATATTAACAAACCCCAATTATCCCGAACTTCTAGCATGCTTTACCATTAACATTTGTTTGCTTTGTTATGAAACTGGCGGAAAGGGACCATTAATGAGGGTTCAAATTTATTAGCATAGGTCATAGGTAAACATATAATATTTTTTAAACCAAAATGCTCCTCATCAGGTTATTTATTAAATGATTTTAAAATTTATGGAGTTAATTCTTTCAAACTGAGGTATTTCTTATGCCATCTAGCTAGAAGATACGTGATTAAAATCCGTTAATTCCTAATTTCAGTCGATATTTATGGAAAACCCGAAGCAAGGGTTGAAACAATTTTTAAATACATATTTGATTTACAACACTGAACACTGTAGAGCTTTGATTTGATAATTAATCCTTCTGTAATTGATTGCATGGCATTTTATATCCAACCAGGGATTCAATTATATCCATATCATTAGGTAATTATAATCCCTAAGGAGATAACTGGACTTTATTCAAGCATAAATCGCGTTACAGATACAGAAATAGAACTTTAAACACGAGTTTTATCGTTATACACGTAAGCTGTAGAGGAAAGTCACCAAATATGGAATAGTATCATAATATGGAATGCCTTCACTTCTCTAAGACTATAAGTATGAAACGCAACACTCGACCATCTTCTGTTTCATTCGGTCTACTAACTATCGCACCCACACCATCGAGTCAGTTGCGCGAATGCTTCACGTGTGGCAGGCGTGTTTTGTTTTGTAGTCAAGCAGAAAATTTTAAAGGTAAGTAATAAACGAGTATTACCAGCTGTTATGTTTGTTTACGTAAGTGTTATACTATTTAGTATATCGGTATCATGTTTATTTCACCATTTTGTGATCTTTTGTCATTAAAATATTGTGACTTTGAAAAATATTTAGAAGAGTTTGAACTAGTGTAAAAATCCAAATATGGACAGTCGTCGGTGTCTAATTATGGAATATTCAATTAAATGCTTGATGTGTGGGCTCTGGGCACATTATGATTGTGCTGGTCCAGAGTTTGATACTTGAATCTGTGACTTTTGCAAGTAATTACGTAACTTTTTTCATTTATCACAATATATTATATTTATTTAATTGATCTCAAAGATATGAATGTCCATTTTTGTTATTGTTATGTTGATTTATGATTATATTCCATATATGGGTACCTATTCCATATTTGGTTACTCATTTGTGATTTTGTTTTTTGTGTTAGATTTTAATTTGATTACTAATATATTTGATTAAAGACTGTTAATTACTACATATAAATGTATGACTGATTAGTGAAAACAAATTTTTTTAATCTCATCTTGTAAAGTATTATACAATGTATCTTATATTAATTAATACATCTCCGCGGTATATTTTAGACGCATTTAGTTAAATCCGGAACGTGCCTTTCTTGGAATCTTGGGACTAGAATCAGTAACAGTTAGTTAACTCCACTTTAACTCCCCACATTTCCTTAAAGGCGATACGCCCTGAAAGTTCTCTTTAATCTCATAACATCATTATAGCATATGATTTATTCGACGTTTGAATAACCTCAAACTTCTGCCTTCATTCGCTTCGACTTGAAAGCTAATATTATACAAAGTAACAACGAATTAAGCAAGATTTCGACGTGAAGAAAAGCTTTCAAGAACTTCTCTCGAAGCCGGTGCCCAAAAGCAAAACAAAACGGCCTCACAAGAATGTTCTAGAAGCGCATTCGCCAAAATTTATAGTTTAGAGACAGGGCTGGCTTCTGAATTGGTGACTTCGTAACAGTATATATGATTAGGAGAGTTCAGGCTAGTCGGTATGGGTCATTCTAGATCAAAAGTGCAAGTAATCGGCTGATTTTTTTTCATAAGTACCTTGAAGTATGTAGATTAACATAAAAAAAAGTTTACCAGCCTATCGATTTCCCAAATTAGGAAAAAAATAATTATTTTTTTCGAAATTCTTCAATATTTCGCGCTGGGAGGGAGGTGGAGAGAAGTGGAAAGAAATAAAAAATACCACCGTGTAGGGGGAGTGTTTTGTAACAAAAAAAGGCCACTTGCGTTTTTTTCGTCCGAGCAATGGTTTGTCCGGAAAAAATACGGTAAACTAAGTATGTGTTCCGCATTCGCGCGACTCTGCTGCACGGCGGAAGACCTACTTTCTGAATCGCGGAAAAAATATTAATATTTAATCAGAATTTTTTTAAAATCTTTGGTAAGAGTCAAGGCTGTAGATAATAAATAAATTACATATTTGTATTGGGAAAAGGTATGCAAACAATTATATATTAAAATTATATATTAATCATCTTTTATACCTATACTTAATATATATATTTTCTTGTAAATTCAAGATTCCTTAAATTTACAAGATAATGAAAAGTGTCGTATATCGTAATTAGAAAAAATTAATCATCCGTAAATTTTATTGATGGAACAGACCTCCTAAATAACAGTTTCCATCCTTCGAAAAATTGTTTCAATGCCACCTTATTATATAATATATTTTTTATTGAGATACTTGGTTTTTGATTAGAATATATATATATGAGTAATTTGTTGAAAGGATTATGTACTATAACATAAAAAAATGCCATCTTAAAGCTGACACTTCCCTCTTCAAAACGCCCTATTACAATTATTTAATTATTTATACAGTGCTATTCAAAGGTCCCCTCCCCCCCTTCCCCTTCGTATCTTTTGAACGGCTACACTTACATTAATAAAATTTGGAGGGTGAAAATAAAGTGTTGTAAACTTCTCTACGAATGGTAACAGGTGACGTAATAGTAATAGATGACGTCACAGTGACACTCTGGCCAATAATTTTAAATGGGATCTTATGGCAAGTGATATCTCGTTTGAAAGGCATTGACATTGGCTACTAAGCCATATTAATTTTGTTTGGGTTTAAACTGATTTGACGGATACATTAAATGAATACCAGAATTATTATTTCACATTTAAATATTGAAGATTTTTCAGTCCGCCTCTGGTTAGTTGTCAAAAAATTGACGTTTTTAATTTAATAGTATTTGTTGCTATGCAAAGGTTTTCTAAATAGCTTAAATATTTAATTTTATTATTGTTTAACGAGACGTTTAATAGTTTATATAGCCGACAAAGTAGCAGCTATCTTAATAATTTTTAAATCTAGAAAGAATCTCTATGAAGCGGAACGTTTATTTAATGAGAGATACCCAGATCGCCCTATCTCGAGAACTTATTTGAGGGAGCTTCTTCACAAGTTTGAAGCAACAGGCACTGTTCAAGATGTCAAACGATCTGGTCGACCAACATTTAGTGATGATAAAAAAATTGATATAGTTGCTGAAATGGTAGTAGAGCCTACTTCCTCCTCAACTAAAGTTGCGTCTGTCTGTGTAGTAAGTAAAACTACAGTACAGAGAGAGTGTTTGCTAAAAATAAATTTCATCCATATACAAGTTTAAAATGGTGCACCACCTTTCAGATGACGACCCTGACAGAGGACTCGAATTCTTTGAATGTATGACAAATAAAATTAGTCAAAAACAATTATACAAAAACAATTTGTTTTAGTGACGAAAATACTTTTTGCCTCAATAGAAATGTGAATACACAAAATGTAAGGTATTGGAGTGACACAAATTCTCACACCTTTCGTGAACAACATACCCAATTTCCAGAAAAAGTCAATGTTTGGGCAGGTATTTTGGGAAACCACATAGTTGGTCCTGTTTTCAAAATTAAAATTTAACCGGTGAAGTGTATCTGGAGATGTTACAAAATGCAATTGAGCCGTTAATTCTTGAAATTCTGGAAGATAATCCAGATGAATTCGGCCATCTGGAAATAACATTTCAACAAGATGGTGCTCCTGCACATTATTATGGTGCAGTAAGACGTTACCTGAATGAAGAATATCGAGGTAGATGGATCGGCCCGCGAGGTCCTATAGAATGGCCACGCCGGTCACCAAATCTGACACCATTAGATTTTTTTCTATGGGGGTACTTGAAATCCAAGGTTTATACTACGGCACCAGATAGCATTGGCGTTTTGAAAGAAAGAATTATTGAAGAATGCAATGCAATTTCAGCTGACACATTCGAACGAGTACGACAAGAGTTTACTAATAGGATGTATTACTGTCAGGAAGTAGACGGAGCACATTTCGAACACTTGCTATAAGAATCCATTGTTGATATTTGATTAATTAAATTTGATAAAATAATTCCAATAATTTTGGTATTTATTTGATTTATCCGTCAAAATTAGTTTAAACCCAAACAAAATTAATATGGCTGTGTAGCCAATGTCAATGCCTTTCAAACGAGAAATCACTTGCCATAAGGTCCTATTTAAAATTATTGGCCAGAGTGGCACTGTGACGTCAATGTATTACTATTACGTCCCTGTTACCATTCGTAGAGAAGTTTACAACACTTTATTTTCACCCTCCAAATTTTATTAATGTGTATCCGTTCAAAACATACGAGGGGGGAGGGGACTTTTGAATAGCACATAACATTATAACTGTACAGTAGTTTATAATGTATTCCGCCGCGCTTCAGAAAATAGAGTCGCGCGGATGCGGAACACATACTTAGTTTACAGCTTTTTTCCGGACAAACCATTGCTCGGACGAAAGAAACGCAGGTGGCCTTTTTTGTTACAAAACACTCCCTATACATGGTGGTATTTTTTATTTTTCTCTACCTTCCTCCCAGCGTGAAATATTGGAGAATTTAAAAAAAAAGTTTTTTCTTTTTTTTTTCTAATTTGTGAAATCGATAGACTGGTAAACTTTTTTTATATTAATCTACATACTTTAAGGTACTTATGAAAAAAAAAATCAGCCGTATTGCTAATTACTTGTATTTGTTACCCCTATCGTCTGGCCTAAGTATAAGTTTCACAGAAAATAACTAATTTGCTGGAGCTTGTCGCTTATGGACCCTGTGTTCCACGTAACAAAAGAATATCCTTTCGTACTGTATATTCTTCTAAATAAACAACTATAAATATTCATTTGACATCGAATAATTCGTGTTATTTACCTTTCTGATAGAAATTCTACTCGTATACACGCTAACCACTCCTACAATCTCGAGCAACCACAATTATTTAAGGATTGATTTGAAATGGATAATTCATCTCGGCGTGGAAGATTATCCCGCTTTATATTTGGAATTCGAGGAATGTATTATCGCTTTGATGATGGTAATGAAGCTGATTCGTATTTGAGAACGACTGAATCGTTAACCAAATCATTCCGCTGAAAGTTAGCAAATAAAAGGGGGAATATGTACGATTTCAAGTATTCAGTATGAAAATGTGAGAAGAATACATTTTTTTACTGTAAAACAAATCACAAATTGGGTTACTACTTATAAATTTTAATATTCAGCATACTGACTAACCAAAAAACACTATACCACCGCTAATAACCTATCATAGTTGATGCGGGTTAAGAAAATAAAAAAAAAATCTAAATTTGGTATTTTATTGAAACGTTCTTGATAATTTTTTTCTTTACAGAGTTTTCAAAAAGGTTTCTCCCAACCAAAAGTTGACCCTATATTTGAGCTCTCGCGATTTGGTCGTTTCTCCGGAAGGAATCGATCGCATACAAGGGGTTCTATTGGTCGATCCAGAATTCGTACAAGAGAGGAAGGTTTATGGACAGGTGACCTTAACTTTCAGGTGAGTCGACCGTTAAAACTTTCATTTTATTCATAATTTGTCGTGAAGAGGATGAAACTAAAGTTTATATATCGGATAGATTTTCATGATTTTTCTTATTATTTATAGGTCATAAATGTGGAAGTTTATTTAACTTGAAATTTGAGACAACCTGTGAGATGTATGTATGTATTTTGGGGTGACATTCACTGAGACCTAAAAGATCTATCGTGCCCCCTTACTTCTACTTAGTTTCTGAGGAGAGTCTCAGACACTGGTAGTTCCTTAAGTCCTATTTCCCGGAGGAATTTTAGGATGTCTGCAGGCTTCAACTTAGGTAAATGTTCCTCTTCTATCCAGTAATCTCCCAGGTGCTGTGCTCTAGGATTCTGAAGTGCTTTGCAGTTGGAAAGTATGTGCCACAAAATCTGCATTCTTCTTCCTTCACTATTTTGAGCTTATTCAGGTGTCAATTCAGGCGACAATGTCCCGTTAGGATCCCTGTTAAAACTCTTAGCGCAGTTTTACTTTGACTTATACATTCATTTGATCTCAACAGGTTGTAGTCACCCAAAAGAGTCTTTGATTGTATAAGACCTACTAGATCTTTCCAATGGTCAGATCTTCTCTTTTTCTCGGCTTTACCTATTTCTTCCAATTATTTCTTTGGGGCTGCTTCCGCAAAAGGGTTCAGGCCCCCAGAAAGGTATTCCAGTCCCTCTCTTTGCTAGTTCATCTGCTATTTCATTTCCTTCTATTCCAGTGTGTCCTGTGTGATATTGTTCTCGCCTAGTTCATTTTGGAACTGATTACACAAGAGCTCCCTTTACTATCTGACATTATGATAATCCTTTGTCTTCTGTATCCTTTATCAATGTTGAACTGTAAGATATAGCAGCTGCACTGTATAAAATTGTGTCAAAATGTAGCATCATACTTTATGAACATTTCGATTTAACTTAATATCTTCTTTTCTGTGACGCAGATTAAAAATTTCAGTCACAGTCTTCTCCCAGCTCTATTTTTTACACCCTTCAACATTTGCTATGAAAAATAGAGTTATTGGGAAATGTTTTGGTGCGACTTTTCACATTATTAGTATTAGTCCAAGATCCGAACTAAAGTCGTCCTTCCCCGACGTGTCAAACCAGATGAAAATAATATTTGATTGAATAAAATAAGTTCCTGAAGATAATTGGACTAGACAACTCTTTCAAAAACTGTCAGGATTTTTATTGATTGGATGGTATTGTGCCCTAGGATTCCACTATTTTGATATTTTTCAGGTGCCCATCCAGGCGACAATGTCCAGTTAGGATCCCTGTTAAAACTTTTAGTGCAGTTTTACTTATAAGACTTATAAGCCCTACTAGATCTTTCCAAAATGGTCAGATCTTCTTTTTTCTGCGACTGTGTCTATTTATTCCAACATAACATTGGTTTCAGTATCCTTCTTTGCTAGTCCATCTGCTATTTCATTAATGTCTATTCCAGTGTGTCCTGGAATCTACAAAGTGACTATATTGCTCACGCCCAGCTCATTGAGTATGCCTAGGCGTTCCCACATCATTTCGGAAATTATTACTCAGTGCTTCTGTATCTGTAGAGTAGGGAGCTGAGTGTAGGCTCACAGCACTCACCAATTGTACATCCTCCCGGGGAGTTGTCCTCCTATGTCATCGTCCATCCTGTCCTTCCAGGAAGGTGGACAGGTCACTAGGAGACATCTTCTCTATATCGGCAGATGTAGGCCAAGACTCACCGAACACACACTCTCTCATTGACGATAATTCTGGACACTCGCATAGGAACATGCCTGACAGTTTCATCTTCCTGTTCACACATCCTGCATAGAAGTGTAACCACTCGCCCCATAATATGGAGGTGTTTCTTTAGTTGACAGTGGCCAGTCAGAAATTCTACTGTTAAACGTAGGTTTTTCCTGGTCATCGCCAAATATTTCTTAGGCGCTAGCTTCCCAAGGTCGCCCAGGGTGATCCTGGCAAGACTGCATCCTTTGATTCCATCCCATCTCCTAAGGGATTGAATATGGGTGTAACGTTTGGCTAATTTACTCAGTGCTTCAATGGCTGCTTGACTATCCGACATTATGATAATCAGATAATTCGGATCTCAGACTATATCTACACCTCTTCAACGCATTCTCTGAATTTTTAAAATCCAAAGTGGAAATAATTCAAAATTCCTATACGCTATTCAACTCCAAATTATGCCTACATTCAAGCGACTGTCTCTATTTTTTCTTTTCGGTGGTTGACTCGTACGACCTCTTTAGTTCGTTTCAATTTTATTCTCTTCTCCCAAGAAAAATATAATGATTCCGAAAATAGTGTGTCCCTAGCCAGCGTTTTTTTTTTCTTTCAACCGCAAGCTGGCTCTATTATAATCCCCTTTATTTCGTTTCTGAAATTCTGTATAGAATGCGACGTCTTCTCTTATCTATATTTTATAAAGAAAAAATGTCTATCGGTTTCATAATAAAGAAGTGATAAATAAAAATGTCTATGATTGATGATGATAAATAGTTTTCTTCGCAAAATAATTCGTCTATACTGTTGATAATAGAGATAATTAAGAGTTCATATTAAGCAAGTTAAAAAGTCTAGGAAAAATACAGATATTAATGGATATTAACATAATATAATATATAGATCTTAGCAGACATTAAGAGATTTTAGCAGATATATTATCTATAAAAAATACAGATATTAATTGAAAATGGAACAAATACAGATATTAATAGATTTTAACATAACATAATGTAGATCTTAGCAGATATCAAGAGCTTTTGGCAGATATTAACAGATGTTAGCAGATATAGCCATATTTTAGCAGATATAAACATATGTTGGCAGTTATTAACAGATGTTGCCAGATATCAACAGATGTTGGCATATATTAACAGATCTCAGCAGATATTAACATATTTGGGCAGATATTAACATATGTTAGCAGATATTAACAGATTTCAACAGATATCTACAGATATTTAATGGAAAAAATACAGATATTAATAGATTTTAACATAACATAATATAGATCTTAGCAGATATCAAGAGATTTCAGCAGATATTAAGAGATTTCAGCAGTTATTAATATATGTTGGCAGATATTAACAGATGTTGGTAGATATTAACAGATGTTAGCAGATATTGCCATATTTTAGCAGATATTAACATATGTTGGCAGTTATTAACAGATGTTGCCAGATATTAACAGATGTTGGCAGATATTAACAGATCTCAGCAGATATTAACATATTTAGGCATATATTAACATATGTTAGCAAATATTAACAGATTTTAGCAGATATTAACATTTTTGGCAGATATCAAGATATGCAGATATTAACAGATATCGACAGATTATAAATAAAATTATATTTATATTACTAGATTCTGACAACTTTTAAGCATTGCTTCCAAATAAAAAATATACTATACTGGTTATTCTAAGTCGAAACAACATTTTCTACTTATTTTTAATATTATATCTACTTAGACAACCAGCCCTAACAGCTTCCGTTGTGCCACGTTGTATAGTAAACAATAAAAATGCTTCTCGTGTATTTCACGTCGTGACAAACTGGGTTAAAATTGGGCAGTCGCGTAAAAACTTGTTGGTCCTGCACATATTTCACTCGACAACGACGTTTACGCTCCGGTGTGTAGAAGCAGGGAGCTGGCGTACGTGCCACATTCACACTAACATTATTTCCTCTGTCGTTTATCTTTTGTGTTTCCGTTAATAAAGTCGTTAAAATGGGATGCTATAAATATAGGGTGAGTAAATATTTTTCTGTGGAATAAGAGGATGAAACAGATCGGCGGTATCAAAATTAAATCGACAAATCCTATATCGACTCAAATACAATAGGGCCGTAAAATTCGACACAATAGTTAAAGATCCATTAATATGATAAGCCGGCGGCCAGTGCCGTGCAGTCAGTTTTAGGGTTTTACCGAGTAGGGAAGGGATGGATTATTTTTATTAGATAAAAGTATAGGAGAATGTATTGATATTTATCGGAAATGGTTTGAAATAAACGACAATTTCAATGATAAACATCTGGAACGTATACAGCAATTAATTTATGGTAGAAATGACAAAGCAATTTGGTGAATTGAGCTTCATTAAAGGCAGCTCCAGAAATCCAGGGCTCCCAGAAACCGGTGTAAAGATTAATGGAAAATTAATTGGTGTATTTTAGACACCGTAAAATAACTAATAATTAATTTCCGTTGTTGGGGGAAAAGTATATTTTGGCGGATTTATGTTTAGCTTAGTTTCTCTAAAAGGGCTTAAAGACTTGTTTTATTGCTTGTTATTTTGTTTCTCGAAACATTCGTAATATTTCATTCGCTGTAAAACTTTCTCAGTTAATCGAATTTCTATGTTTATCAATATTTATTGGTTTTTATACTTTTATTTGTGAGATATTGTAAATAAACGTTTGAAATTGAATAAAAAACTTCATTTAACAAAGAGTGTTGAAGGTTAAGTGCATAAAATTACCTGATAAATGTTTTAAAATATCATAAACATGATACATCCTTCGTAAAATATATCCAAACAAATTTTAGGTTTATGTGTACAATAGACTAGTCAAATTAGCTTACTTTGAAGCGAAAAAAAACAAAATTGTTAACAGGATGGGAACAGTTAGAAATGGTGAATAGGCGTATAATAAACGTGAAAAAAATAAGTGCGTGAGCAGGGGTATTTCCAGATATATTTGGGGGGTGAAAAGGGGTGGAATTTTGAATTATTGTGATTTCCGGCGAAAGTTGAAGTCGGAGAGGAAAGTGTACAACAGAAAAGTTGTAGATCATAAAAAGGTCTACAACTTATGGTGGAATGATTTTTTCATACAGGGTTGGGCAATCTTCTGACATCGGAGGATTACATTGTTGTGGTGAGAGATAGAACTTCATAGTTTTTTGAGAGCTAATACAGTCACTGAGGGCACATTTTGAAAATACTTTCGAATCTACAGGGTGTTCCAAAACCACGTAGCAGCACAAACTTACATTTTTTCAAATGGAACGTACTATATTTTGTTTAAGAATCGAAAAGATCTCACCGAGAGCGTTACAAAAATATAGCACTCTAATATTATATTATAAGGGTGTTTTACAAAGATATGGCCAATTATTAGCAAAA
>CAJUYI010002975.1:26728-44437 GCA_910591695.1 Galerucella pusilla | reverse complement strand
ATAATTATAATAATATTATTGTATACGTAGGAATTCTCTAATGATACCTATTATTATTAACTATAAAATGTAAGTATATAAAACATGCACATTTTATAAAATGAATATTTTTTCCAATATATTTCATAAACAAAGTAGTTTTACTTTTGTTTTTCCTTCAAATGACCAACGGTATCCTTTGGAGAACATTGCTGGACTGGACTTTTACAGTCTTGGAAATTGGAAAATTCTAGCTGCTTCTTTGCACCCAAAGCGAGTTCTTTGTATACGTCTTCATTGGTTTATGTTTGCACTAAATGTTTATTTCGCAAGAGCTTCAGCAATCACAAAATTAAGTTAAAATGATTTTTCCTGCAACCACTATGTAAAACACGTTTTTCTACATAAATTTCAATACGCAAAGCAGGCCTTTTCTTAATTTTTTTGATAACCGTTGGAGAAGTACCTAATGCGAAAAGTACAAGCTGTGGCACTTTTCTGCACCGAAATGTCCAATAAAGCTACCTATGACCTGTCAACTTTTTTTGACAATTCAACCTAATAGTGATAATTTCTTATTTTGGTGTACATTAACCTATTGAGCATTATTTTAGGAATTATGAGCCAAGATCAAAATACTTTGAGTTGTCCAATTCGAACATTAAAAATACTTCTCCAGATATTATCGAAAGTGCTCGAACTGCAACCGAAAATTTGTTACCTGCGGTTTCAATACAAAATGGTTCAAATTTTAAAATTAAATTATACATTCAACTGATCTTCTTTCTGTTCAATGTTTGAATGAAATAACTATATAAATTACTGTATTTCTTCCATTAATAAATGTGGTTGTAGCAAAAATATTGTGTACAATTTGTACGCAAATCACTTTTCCTACTCGCTAGATTTGCGGTACTCGTCTTAAGGCTCGTGCCACAAACTTCTGCGCTGCTGTGAAAAGTGTCGCTTTGGTTTAGGGATGGCGTTCTGAGATCGATTAATCGAAGAATCGATTTTTGGAGCCAAAAAGATCGATGTTTAAATCTATATGTGGTACTGTATCGATTCAGTGAATCGATATTTCACCCTTGAAAATCGACATTCGATTTTATTTTATTTTTTTGGTATAATTAACTTTGTTAATCAATACATTTAAAAAATAAATGTCTTATTTTATACCTGATCTGATGTTTTGATATGGTAATAAAAATATTTTTTATCATCGAATTACCTGATTTTTCTGATAAGAGATCGTTATAAATTATAAAACGTATCTTGTTTTTAATAAAATAGATTTATATTACATTATAAACAAAAACTTGAGAAAAAGATCGATTTTTCAGAAATCGACCTTATTGGCCACGATTTTTTTGTGGATCGATTCATTAGGTCACGATTCGAATCGATTTAAAAAGCGATGTTTTTCGGAAAGAATCGCCATCCCTACTTTGGTTTTACTTAGTTAATTGAATGAACTTTCACATTTTAAGGATTGCAAAAATTGAATTATGTACCACACAATAAATTGTATCTCCACGTCTCGAACAAGGATTAAACATAAGCCAGCACCAGTTGAATCTATAACTAACTTCAAAAATGCCTATAATACTAAACGTATTAAATTTAACTTGTTCTTTTTATGTTCTAATATTTAGGTAAATTGAAAACCTACAATTCTGCAAAATAACAGGTGATACATTTTAATATTTTGAGTACCACTGGTTTTCCTCACCTTGCTGACATACCGGGCGGGTCATTTTACATATGCATATATACCAAATCAAGTTTCAATCATTATTTTATATCAACCCACACCCCTTTCTACCGGTCTTACTTCTACCACCCTATTGCACATGCACAATACCAACATGTGTGTGTATATTTACTAGTTCCACCCCGCAATATTATACATAGACACGATTATTGCTATTATTTTTATTCATTAGATGTTCATTGGCGTGTTAAATACGACTTTTTCATAACTTTGGATTATTTCAAGAATTAATAAAGCTTTAACTCTACCTCTTTATGTGGGTGGCTTGATAGAATTCTCCAAGTTTATACCACAAACTTATCTTCTAGTTTCATCGATAGGTAGGGTGGTGAAAATTATATATTTGATAAAAAATCAATCAAACCAGATTAAATTAGAAATGAGCTCCACT
Organism: Galerucella pusilla; assembly: GCA_910591695.1. Taxonomy (NCBI): domain Eukaryota; kingdom Metazoa; phylum Arthropoda; class Insecta; order Coleoptera; family Chrysomelidae; genus Galerucella; species Galerucella pusilla. The sequence continues at coordinate 42,293 of CAJUYI010002975.1, read as the reverse complement.
CTGACTTTTTCGAGTGCAACCATAGAATTTTTGGAAATTGAGTGAAAAGTAATTTTTTTTTGCTTTTTTCCAGACATTTAACTAATAGTCATACTTGCAATTATATTCATGGGCTGACGCATTTGAAGTTTAATTAAAACAAGATTATCCTTGTTAGTACGTTGATCAGTTGGGTAGTGAACCCTTCTAGTTAGACCTACGTCTATGCTGCAAAGTCATTTGAAAATTGGTAAGGGTGGTAAATGTACCATTTTGAATAAGTGCACACGTGGCATATGTCATAAAGATGCCTATATATACGGAGTTTTAGCGGGATGAAGGGAGGATAATTGGTAGCACACGCAGAGGGGTAGGTGATGTTGATATAATAGAAATAAATAATCCCTATAGAAAATATTCTCCCGTATTTCAGTTAAGGGTGGAATTGTTCAGCTAGATTTTAAATTACTAGCATTCCGACGTATTCAATTCAAACTATTATTTCATCTGCAGTGGTAAAGTCTGGTTCTAGTTTTATATTTGAATAAATAACGAATTTATTGTTATTTTATTTTATTATAATTAGGCTAACATTCGTTACTGTCAGCGTAATAAAAGTTGTACTCTGCATGTAAACATTTCAGTGAATTCATTTGGAGAGGTGCGAAGAGATTCGTAATATTTAAAGTCTGCTTATCACGAATTTATACCTAGTTCACAGTTCAATTACGTAATAAAGAAATATTTAAAATTCCAAAATTTGATTGTTTGTTAACACATGAATACCTACCGTTCTTATTATTATTATTATAAATTTCCAATAATCAATTACTTGCGTTATTAGGTTATTAATCAATACATAAAAACACAAAACTGATTCAGACATAAACACCAAACGCGTTTTATAAAAACATTTCCAAAATATTAAGGATAGCAAATAACCGCTATCCTCGATGAAACCATTCCTGGAGTATCACTCCACTGGATCCCATTCCTAGTTTACTATAATATTGTTAAAATAACAACAAACTTCTTTCATGTTTTATTCAGAATGTGGATGGACCTTGAAAATTTGACAACAAATTTTTGCAGTCCCAAACTTTAGAATATACTTAAACTATACTCAACTGAAGCGCCAAGTTGTTAGCACGGTGTATCCGTGCTCAGATTCTTCTTCCTAGTGTGTTCCAAAGATGTTCATAGAATTGAGATGTGGACTTGAAGATGGCCAATCCATACGGACATTCCCGACTTCTGAGTATTTTTTAACGATTTTTGCACGATATGGCCGCGCGTTATCGTCCATGAAAATAGTCCTATAAATGGAGCAAAAGATACCACATGCTCAACCAAACCGCTTGTTATGAGCCTCCTCGGTAGTTTATTCTTTCCGCAATGTAACATTGAGCGAATCGCTCTCCTTGTCTTCTGTAGATTGTTTCTCTACCGTCTGGAGCCCTTATAAACAAAACCTGGACTCATCCAAGAACAATACATTACTCTTATTGGCGTTCCCTTGCAGAAGCAAGTCGAGCTCTGCGCTGTTCCATAGATAACAGAGGACATAGGGCTGGTCTTCTAAATTATAAATTAGCTTCAGTGAGTCGTCGACAAACTCTCCTCCTGCTTACATTTGCTTTTGTTACTTTGCTCTAATGATTTGCCAGTTCTCAAACACGAAGAAACCAAAAATCTATAATTGTGTGCAGATGCTGTTGCCCTTCTACGGCCTTATCCTGGTCTCTATGTGTAATTTCCAGTTTTGATTAAACCGCTGAATTGCTCTCTGAGCTGCAACGATTAACACATACTACCTCAGCTATTGCTACGACCATCTTGGATTGAAGCCTCTGCCATTGCAAGATTATTTGGTGTTGAAGCTATTTCATTTCAATTGAATTAAAAAAACAATAAGTTTAAACACTAAGTCGGTGGGTTTGTTAGTGTCAATAAAATATAAAATTAATTTCTTGCTGCTTCATTAGACGTAAACTTCTGACAAAGACCTGAAATTTGTGTTGATTATAAAAAATGTCCCACGAAACATGAAAATAATGTATCTATATAAACTAATAATTTCAATTATACGAGGGTATCTCCATATTATTATATGCCATATAATCAGTACCAAGTTTCATTTCCCAAAATAATTAACAAAAGGATAATGAACACAAGGTGTACACAAGAAACATACAGAAGATAAAAAAGTTGAAATAACATTCCAAAACATGGAAAAAAACTGCGACATATACAGGGTGTAACAAAAAGGCAGGTCATAAATCATACCACATATTCTGGGGCTAAAAATAACTCGATCCAACCCAAGTTACCCTAGTACAAATGCGCATGCGAAAAAAGTTACAACCCTTCGAAGTTACCAAATTAAAATTGATTTTTTCAAATATTTCGACAGTTGTTCGACATATTATAATGAAAGCTGACAAGTGGCTTTCTTATGATTAGAGCATCTTTAAAAAAAAATTAGGAATTATTGCACCCCGTTAAAAATTTATAGGAGTTGAGAACCCCTAACCCCCCCCCAAAAAATTTTTGTGTACGTTACAATTTATTGTTTATTGTGGCACCATTATTCAAACACATCATTTTTGAAACTTTTTCGCCTCCTAGTACTTTTTACAATTATCAGTATTTTTCAGTAACAAAAATTGAAGTCAATGAATTTTTAAGTTTTTCGAGGGTCCCAAATTTTTCATTGAATCTTATTTATTTACAAATGTGTAAATTTTATGAAATGTTCGAAATGGCCCCCATTTTCTTGAATACACAGTCGGCACCGTTTTACTAACGAAAACCGAATATTCTGGAAAAGCAATGGCTTCTGACGATATCTAATTGCAGCCTCAATGATTCCTTTTTTCGCATGCACATTTGTACTAGGGTAACTTGGGTTGTATCGAGTTATTTTCAGCCACAGAATATGTGGTATGATTTATGACCTGCCTTTTTGTTACACCATGTATGTTTAAAAAAAATAAACTTCAATAATCAATCTACTTTTCGCATCTATCTAATATTCTGAAATGTTCAACTGAGAAAAGCTTCAAACTAAATTTTGCCTAATTGCATAATCAATTTCTGACAACAATAAAAGCGTGAATGGACCGATAAATAAAATATTGCATATACGAACGGTAATGCAAACATTTAAAAGCAAACACAATAAAAATACATTTTGCAAGAAGTCGTTAACTTGCTCTTGACATTGTCCTCTATTAACCTTTTAAAATAATAAACAGAACACTTTTGTTAGTTGCATCATCTCAAGAATATAATTTTCATGTGGTAACGTTACTTTTATCGAAAACAAAAGTTGTTTATATTGTGCTTCAATAAATTATAAATACGGGATCATTTCTCTTCCAAATTATTGTATTCAGCGAAAGATGCATACTGTACCTTTTATATTGATGGCGATAATAGTGTTAATTCCAATTTTGGTGAGTACGAAAACAAAACCAATATTAATAGTTCTTGGTTTCTGAATAATTGTATACTAAACTGCAGTTTCCTGTAACAATTGTCGTATTTAAGTAAACCATGTTATCAATAGATGTCAAGATGATAGTATCATATTGTTATAACGCATTACAAATTTGACAATTACTTTTCAAAGAGTAGACCGTTCACCAGAAACAAACATCTACTTCTTTTGCTATATGCTCCGACAAACAATGGATTACAGTTCCAAGTTAAACGGGGTTGGAATATCTTCACGATATAACCAATCATTCTGGTTTGTAATTATGAGGGACAACAGAACTTGTAAACTGGTTCGGCGCATTCGCGCCTCATCAGTACAAGGTCCAGAAGCTCCGAGAGCACAATTCTGGACTGGTGATAACGGTTAAATCACATTAAAATACATTTATTCGAGTGTAGGAAATGCTAAAAATACGACATTAGCGACATCCCCACAACTAACCACAAACCAAATGCCTCTAGAAATACAGACAAATTTATTACAAGATTTTCAACGTGGCAATAAGGTGGGATTATACATTTTGATTATCAAGTACCAATGAAAAAATCAAGAGGTGCGAAGCTAAGCATTCACACAAGATGTGCTGCAACAATTATTTATAGTGTTATCAATTATTGTACTGTATTTACTAAATAACTTTCGAAAATGTGATGCAGGCCAGAGAAATGATAATATTAATTATATGCACTGGAATCAAAATAAAAAAAAGGCCGACATGAAAACCGCTAGCTGAGATACAAACATAAATAGACTCTATTAAAAATGTTATCAAACTCCCATTGAAATGGAAATTGTTACAAATGAACTCTCTTGAAAAAATCCATTGCACTTCCATGATCAAGAAATTATTACAAATGAAATTATCTCTTACAATTTCTTTCCGTCCCCATGGTTGATTAAATTTCTTGCTACTAACTGAATTTAATTAAAAGATTTGAAAGCACGCTTGTGTTCAAAAATTAAGTAATACCTTGTAAAAATCTAATTGTACGTCCAAGTGAATGGGAATTCTTACAGATAAATTATTACCCTTCAAAAGTGAGTACGATTCGAATAAGAGAATATGAAAATCACACAACACGACTAAAGAGATTTTCACGTTAATAAATCGCAGTTTAATCAATGCACAGTACCTATTCTCCATCTTGTTGTATTATTCTCACTAACATTATATTTTTTATGATATATTATGCTCAACCCTCTATATTGACACCCTCTACTTATATTTAAACGTTTTCAGGAAACACAGGCTTCCAGTATGGGGACAAATAATTACTCAGATAAAGAAATTGTTTTGTTGAAAAAGAAACTTAAAGAATCAAAAGCATACATTGACCAAATGGACGTCTACACTGTACAAGCCGTGAAACGAATATTGTACGAGAAGGAGTGGGAGCAAAAAAAGAATATACAACAATGTCGAAACAGGATAAAGGAATTGAAGAATCAGCAACACACATATCGATACAGCTCTTCCAACTTAATCCAGAAACATTGTGTCAACCAAGAAATGTACGAAAGTAGTAAGGCTTTTTCCAAAGGAAACTTGCAACAGTGTTATCCGAAAGTTGAAACCATTAATCATCTTAAACAAACAAAATCAAGAATTCATAAACTGGATCAAACAGTCGAAAATATTATGAAATATTGTAAGCAATCTATTCAATATCACCAGATTGAATTTTGTATCAGGAGAAAAGCTAATACTGTTTATCATCAAATATTTGCCGTTCAGCGCGAATTTTCTAGTGAAGTTAAAAATATTATTTTGTATTCTGACAAGTGTGCAGCTGAAGTTAATTATTCGATTAATACGAGCTTAAAACTTATTTTAGAAAAGACGAAATCCTGCTTAGGTAACAACTACTACACCTTACAGTAGAACAAATTGTTTCAACCTGGAATATCTTTATTTTCATTTCACAAATTTCATTTGCATCATAAGGAGTATGAAGGACTTCCATATGCAATCCTATTTCCTCAACTTATAATGTGTTTTCACTCAAAGTGAAACTTTCTGTACTATTATTTAAGCTTCCTCCACAATATTATTCATACTATCTGACAAGAGATATTTTACTTTGATTTTCATACACCACATCAAAAATGTTGATTGATTTTTCTTGATAAAACCTTACCTTATCGTTATTAACAATATGTTAACTCAGTATTCTCACTGATGTACTATAATTTTCTGTTGTGATGTTAGTTTGTAGCTGAATGTATTTATCTTCGTCTTTATCCTGCTAATGGCTTCAAGGCGTTTTTCAATTTATACTTGAAGACTGGAAATAATTAAAACCACTTAAACAAACAATTGTTTGAACCCCTCTTTCATTTTCTTAACGCCATAATTACACAAAATTGAATCATTTTAGCAGCTAAAGTCCTTCACCGCTGACTTAACAAATGTAACGCCATCAAATATTGTTCTCGTTTCATAGTATTCCATAATTGGTAACTCCCATATCTAGACGTTAGTTTCTCATTAAGTTCCAGCTAAAAGTATTTGAAACTGGTTAGTTGTAAACGAAGAATTGTAGTGAGAAGATATTATGTGGAAAGTTGAAACGTGTAAAACTAATCGCACAGTTAAATCTGTCGATATATTATCTAAGATCTAACGTCTTACATAACTGATGACGTTTGCGAATAACGTATTATTCCAACCACTTGAATCCGAATTTTTTTGAATTTACAATAGATTCTTCGACTACCTTAGAATCAAAGACTTGCGACCTTGTCCCGCATACAAAGAATAGAATAATATCAGAAATCTTTGTCACAAAGAATAAAAATAAATACAGAAATAACTTTTTCTTCAATAAAACGAACCTTCCACCCTATTGATGATCTATTGAATAAGATAAATTTGAAAAACGATGACCGCTGGGTGCTGACCACATTTCAGTAAACACCAGGGATACTCAATGGAGATTCGTAAGATTTCGTTATAACTTTCTACCTAAGAAGCAGGATGATCTTACATAACCTGTCAACGATAGATTAAATTTCATGTTTTGGAATTTATTGACTACCGTATCTAAGGATATATAATAAAAGGTCGAAATGGGGATAAAAGTTTTTTTCGAAGTGAACGTTTCAATTTTAAAGGAACACAAATGTCTACAAAGTTAGTGTTATTATATCAAAATAATTTTTAGTGGAATCACAACTTTCATTAATTTCATTGTTTTATTACTGCTCCCAAACAATCTATTTATTACTGTTCCAATCCTTATAATATGTATATCGAAGTATATCGATGATATTCATATTCATATTCTGACTATTCACCTACACTTTTAACTGAAATGTTTTGTTCTATTGTATTTATCAAAATAAAGTGGTGGGGGAAGTTTAAATGTTTTTTTGAACAAACCAAGATTTCTCCCGTTTCGCTTGACCGATTTCTACAAATTTGGGCTCATATGAAAGAGCATAATTCACACTAAAAATCGCTTACTTGGTTATGACTTTTTGACTTTCGTCTTAGCCGCTAGAAGGCGTTAACTGAAATGGTAGCAAATTTTTTAGTTTTTTTCCAAAAAAAAAAAACAGATGCAATGGTATATTCATTTTTACATATTTCAAAAGAGGATACATTTTTCTAAAATAAAATGGAAAAAAATCAATCATCTACCTTTATTTGAACCGTTGATATTGAACAAAACATAATTTTATCACATTAAAAAATGGCACGCCACTGCTCTTTATCGAAATGAAAATCATTTTCTTAATCACTTATTAGTTGTTAACAAAAAAAACCTCCTGACTTTTTTTCGTCAGACAAACGGTTTTGGATTAAAAAATCAAATAAGTCAAAAAAGGTAGATGATTTATTTTTTTCATCAAATTCTAGAAAAATTATCCTCTTTTAAAATATGTGAAAATGAATATACCATTGCATTTGTTTTTTGAAAAAAACTCGAAAATTTGCTTCCATTTCAGTTAACGCCATCTAGCGGTGAAGACGGAAGTCAAAAAGTGGAAACCACGTAAGCGTTTTGTAGTGTAAATTATGCTCTTTTATATGAGCCCAAATTTGTTAAAATCGGTCAAGCGAAACGGCAGAAATCTTGGTTTGTTCAAAAAAACAATTGAACTTCCCCACCGCTTTATTTTGATAAAAAGAACAAAACATTTCAGTCAAAAAGTGTAGGAGAATAGAATATGAAAATGATAAATATTATCCATATACTTTCATAAGGCAAAATTCTATAAAAATCCCATTTTTCTACTTAGTGTTGGCTGTTACGCACTCTTGCGGACGGTTGACAAGCTCGAAAATAATTTTCAGCATTTTCTCTTGGTGACTTTTATAATGAATTTTTTTTTTCTAAATCTATACGACCAATATCTTATGAGATATGGCCGCACGCTACCCTTAACTGATCACCCGGTATATAGGAGTAATATTGACTGAGACATTAATAACCTATAGTGCCTTTGCTTAGCTCCTGAGAAAAGTAGTTCCTATGGACCTATTTACCGAAGTAGGTAATTCGGATATCCACAAGCTTCTTACCTAAAAAAATAACAAAAAAAAGTGAGTCTTTTTGTCGACAGTCTCATTTATAATGATCTATGGAGCTCCAATATGGCACGAAGTACTAAAACAAAAATAATATGAGTAGAAGATAACAAAAGAATGATGGCAATGAGAATCACTTCTGTCGCCTATAGAACAGCGTCGTCTAGTGTATTATTCATTAAAATGAAGAGAGTGAATTTTGTCCAGTTCTTGCGAAAGCATATAAATTATAATTATAAAATCAGCCCATAAAAAGAATCGCGAACAAACATAAAATTGTAATTGAAATGATAATCACAAACTTTGACATTAAGCACCTATTCGACTGATAAATAATTATATTAAACTTACCTACATCACGATATTGCCTATTAGCAATAAATATTCAAACAAATCGGTTCTCTCATCAAAAACCCAAGGTTAATCAAGCTTAACAACTTAATTTAGACGGAGTCGTAAATTTTTAATTTAAAGTTCATGTAAACGTTGTAGTACCATTCAATAAATATCGGAACGCTCTCACACAGCTTCTACATTCATTACGAAAGAAACTCACAGGTAGCACAATTAACTAAGAAAAAATGGAAGAAAAAGAAAAGTAAATACATAAGACGGTGGATTGATATTGTGGAGCTAAAAAAGAAGCAGTTTGTGCAGAATAAAACAGATTATGCTTGAAGTTTATATTCAAGTTTCTTAATTACTTTTCTCCACTACTAGCTGTGAAGTTGACAATGATTGCTTCTCTTACCCAACTAAGAAGTTGAGTTTCTGTATTAGTGGTTAATAATTTTTTCTGTTATTAACCTAGGTCAATATTGGAGACAAATTTGAATATTTTGAGAATCCAGAGATAGAAGTTCAACAAAAACTTGTGCAACATAATTTTGTATACCCAGGAGCTTGTCGTTAACATATTTGCTGCTTGAAATTACCAATCAAAATAATATTATTTGAATAAAAGTGCCATTACTTCAAAATTCACGCTCAACCAAAAATGACTGAAGACACTACCAGAAAAAAAATTGTATATAGACCATGGCGTTGGAGACATTTATGAACCTCGTACCTCATTCCGCTCGGGAGAAAGCCCCTCGTGAAATAACCTTGGTGCTTGGTTCATATAATAATAGTCTTCATCACCTTGGTGTATAATATACTATTTATGCATTCAGTAAAATAGATGTAATACAGCTGACATACAAAAAAATTGTTACTTCAAATTTCATGGTGATTGATGGAGTACATTTGGCTGAGGTTTCGAGTGCTCAGATTTCTTAGATTTGTCGTTTTTTTAAGAGATTAGTTGTCTCCATTAGTCCAAGTTTTTTCACAAGATTGTTCTTGGAGAAATCGTATCTTCAGCTCACTAGCCCCAGGAGTCTTTTAGACTTCCATCAGGAACTGAGTAGAACGAAGAATCATAATAGAGCTTCAAATACATGGTCTGCAGACCATAAGAGATACTACATATAGAGGCAATAAGCTATAGTGCGCTCTGTAAGTGAGAATGTCCGTCTGAACTCCAATAAGAGAGAAAAAGACAGACGATCTAAGGTTTTTCTGTCTTTGTTTGTGTATATATAGCAGTATATATAGACAATGACGGTAATGTTGGTTATTCCACGTTGTGATAAAACAGGTAAGTAGATCAAATTAAAGGAATTTCATCAATGGAATATCCAGGATCTACTTGTATAACGAATTCGTAGATAGTAGGAGCAGGTCTGTTTGCATCGAAGGCTCCAGTGGTAATGTTACAATCGATAAGGATACTGGATACTTCAATGATTTTGACGTGGAGATCTGAAAAGTGCATTTTGTTGGCGTCGAGTATTTTCGGTGAAAATCCCAATATTCTTCCATGACTATCAGTTTGTATACATATGTATTTGATGGGAATATGGATGAAGAGCACTTAGAAGAAATAATACGAGTACAGCTTATTTTGACAGAGCAGCCATTTTTGTCTTAATCCTCTGTTGTACTACAATGAAGAGTATGGTGAGCAACATTACACTTTTTCTACATTTCAAATGGAAATTTCGAATGGAGTAGTCCAGTTGTTTTTTTTTAGTCAGAAGCTAGGATGGAGACAAACGACAAAACGGCAAAAACTATACAAAACATTTTTCCTACCTTACCGGAAAACCAATCATATGAACACCAAAAACGGGGTGGAAGTATTGTTTAGCAGCCTCAGGGCGGGAAACGTCAGTGTATGTCAAAGTTTTTGTTATGTTTTTCAATTTTCTGGTTTATTCTGCAGGCCAAAAACAGTTGTGTGTGTCACACGTGCAGGAAACGCTTTACCAGCCTTTGGTTCGAAACGTGCTGCTAAAGTCATTTTCTGCCCTTGTGACACAATTTACTATTACATGTTAGCTCAATATAATTTGTAGTAAAATTGAATAAAAATTTAAAATTTTTGGATTGAGAAGATTTAGTTTCACGATATTCCGAATAAAATCATAACAACCGAATATAAAAACGTGCAGACAACATGACTGATGATGTAGTGATCAATCGAATAACCCCTTCGAGCTTCCAAGTCATTTTTTAAATGCTACTACCCATTCAAACTCCTCACACACAAATGTAAATGATTTATGCTTTTTCTTTTAATAGATTTTTTTCAGTTAATATTTTTAATTGCACGGAATTCATTAAGGTTTTACTTTTAGTTTTTTTCAGTTATCAATTATATATTCGGTCTTCTTTGCATTCCACAAGGACTAGCTTCTCAGGGAGCAAAAAGTAAAATTAATTTTGTATTACAAAAGATCTTCGAATGATATGATAAGTCGATAGACTTCACCAACGATGTGTTAATGGATATGATATAATTTTTTTTTAATGGTCCCTTTATGTCTGAGATAATGGGCCGTTATGCAGAGAAACAATGCAAAGTGGATGCACTAATTTTATTCAGTCACTCATCCAAATCCGGGGGCTACAATTTTACTTGATATACATATGTACTGTGGAATGTTTGTTACTGTATTAAGAATTACATTAAGTACCTCGGTATGAAACTAGCCACCCGCCCTTCTTTGCACGGGTTAAAAGATCAAGAGATGAATAAGCATGAGTGCAATCCCAATGAAAAATTCATCGTATGTCTATGATTGAAGGATATTTCCACTAGGTCACTTCTTCCAGTAGTTGTTATGGTAGTATTATCTCCTCTCCAGAGTGCTTCAGAGAGTATGAGAAGGTGTTTCATCACAGCGTTCACATTTTCTGTACATAAGTTCATTAACTTTGCCCCTTTTGTGCAGTATCGGGGTGCAGTATCCAGTCACCAGGTCGGCAACTGTCTTCAAATGGCTCTTAAGGTGCATTAAGACTATAGGATTTTTCATTCGATTTTACATTTGTGAAACATCTGATTTACATCAGAGTCGAACCTGTACCTTTCTAAATATTATCGTTTACATTTGTCTGATTTTCGATTCGACTTGGAAAACGTCAACTGTCATCCATGTCAATGGAAAAAGAAAATGTGAGGTTATGATTTTGTCTTCACAAATTTTGAGTTTTTGGCTTTATAATAGGAGTGGACATCATTAAAATGCATTTGAGAAACACAGAAACTGCTGCACTTGCCCTTTAAATCTTTGGTCATTATAACACCTGCAAAACGACAAAAAGAAACAAGTAAATAGAAAGTTTTGGTGTGGAAAATGGGTATTACGTCGAAGGGAACGTAGTATTTCGAATTTAGTTTTTAGTGAACTTTTGTTGTAAGATCCTATGAGCTTCAAAAACTTTACACGGATGAGCTCAGAACCTTTTGAAGAAATATTGTCAAAAGTAAATAGCAAAATTCGAAAGAATGACACTATTCTGAGGGAATGTATGGAGGCAAAAACAGGGTACCTTGTGATTCTATTAATTAGAAGGAGTGGACATTAATATATTTCAAATTATTAACAGGCTACTAGTTACACTGAGGTTTCTAGCCATCGGAGAAACGTACCAAAGTTTAAGCTACAGTTTTAGTATATCTGTGTCTTCATTGTCAATAATAATACCGAATACAAGTGAGGTGATTTACTCTTTTTTAAAAGATTATTATTTCACTGTAAGTAGTTTTTTCAGACATTTTGTTTTGATAGATAATTAATTTAATAACATTGCAGACTCCAAGACATACTGAAGAATGGCTGATGATTGCTGATAAATTTGAAAAAATGTGGGATTTTCCTATGAGCCTATGACCTTTAGGTTTGTGAAATAATATCCATCAGTTAATTCATAATTTTCTGGAATAAATTTTAGATGAAACACATTGCAATCAGAGCAAAAAAAAAGTGATAGATCTTTTTAATACAATTATAAAGGATTTCACAGGATTGTTCTCTTGGCACTAGTAGATGCTAAGTACAATTTTGCTTTTGTGAATGAGGGATGCAACGGTCAAGTAAGTGATGGTGGAATCCACAATAATTCAAAATTAATTACAGCGATTCAACAAAACCTTTCGAATTTTTCAACTGAAGATTTTTTGCCTGGTACCTACCCAGTCTCAACAGCTTGGATAAGAGTTCCTTGTCTACCTCATTGAGTAAACTCTTTGTGTGGAAGTGTCCTTGTGTCAGCTTAACTAGCCAGTTCCCGATATACCTCTTATGTGATCCTTCATGATTCCGGACCTACGAAGTTATCTTCAGAACCTTCTTTAGCTAATTGCTCTGCCATTTCATCACCTGCAAACCTGCAATCCCTTCATGTGCCGGCACCCATATTAAAGACACTTTGTTGTCTCTTGCCAGCATGTTAAGGGATTTTTTTTCACCAGTCTAGACCTAGTTGTTGGATTACTGATAGCTAATTCAAAATTTAATCGGACGTCCATGGTGCGGCGTGTGAGTTTTTGCAAATAAATGAAAATGGAATGTAAATGTTTTAAAAAATGAATCAACTTTCCTAAAAAGTGTTGAATAGAGTACACGCATATTTCATATTTTGCTTGGATATTAATTTATAATAGTAAATATGATATAAAAAATTACTAATAATAGGAAATAAACCAGTTTCCATTGGAAGTTACTCCCAAATTTTGAAATAAAATTCGAATTTCAATGCACTTTCCGACCACAATGATACGTGTGATGTCATATCCTTGTGTTTACTTATGTCAATATGGCCGGTGTTGCATTAGGTTATGTGTATTTGTCTGTTTATATTATATTTTAATCATTATACTTGCTCCATCGACGTGAAAATATCATTTATATGTTTTTTTTTTATTTTTTTTTATTTTACCGCATCAACCTCTAGATGAGCGGGGACAAAGTGTGACTACATGAAAAAACATACATTAGTTCTAATATTTTGAAATAGAGATTGGAGTCTTTCAGAAATTTGAGTACTTTTTCACAGTTTTCACTTAACGCGCGTTTCATATTAGGTGGGATGTTGTTAACTGTTCTTCTAACACTAAAACTTGCACAATCCAACAGTATATGTTTTATGGTTAGAGGCACATCACATATTAAACACTGCTTTGGTGGTTATTTATTGAATAAATGCTGGTGTGTGATGGCTGAATGTCCTATTCTTAACCTGTTTAAAACAACCTGGTCTTTTCTGTTCTGTGGAAGTGTCAATCTAGATTTTACCGATGGCTTGATTTCTTTAAGTAGTGAATTGGTTTCTTCCCATCTTTTTGCCAGATATTCCATACAAAATCCTTTATAACTGGTTTGAAATCGGGAACTGGATTTTTTTCAAAAAATGGTAGATTTTCGCTGCATACAGAATGTCGTACAATTTCATCGACTTTTTCATTCGATTGTATGCCTACATGAATAGGAACCCACAGGAGCTCTACTTTAACGTGTGTTTTCTGGAGTCTGTAAAGTTGTTCTTTGATATTTAAGAGTATTTGGTGAGTGGGAAATAGTTGTTTCATTCCTAAGAGAGCACTGTAGGAGTCCGATATTAATTCATTTATATGTTTGTTTGAGACCATTACGTGCTTGTGTGTGCTTTTTTTTATTTCTAAAAGTCAACGTAAAGTGGAAAGTGGACCTAAATATTCGATATTTCCAAGGATATTTTAAAACTTTTGGAAGAATACCTATATTTTATTAACTAGTTCAGTGTTTAGTAACGATTCTTTCATATTTTGTGAGTGAAGATATGGCTAGCGAAGGTTTTGTAAAAGCACAAACTTATAACTTGCCCAAAGTAGACTCATTTATGCTGCTCCAATTTATGAAGTCAAACAGCTGCTTTAATGCAGAGTAAATAAGAGGAGTTGAAGCATTATCGTAAGTACGATTTAAACTATGTTTCATTTATATAATATATACCAACCATATTTCGATGTGTGGTCATGAGAAAATGATGTTTTTATGGTTGATTCCTAGACATATAGGTACATAACCTCAAACTATTTGAGAATGAAAATTACCAGCATAGAAGTAGGTACTCACATTAAAACGGTCTTCACAAACAAAAGTAATGCTCTTCTCTTAAGTGTATTTTTGTTTGCGCCACCAGGTAAAGTAACAAATATTTATTGATTTACACACTGGAACAATGCAATACTTGGAATGCAAAGTTTTTTTCGGCTTTATCCATTTTTAAAGCATTCAGAAATAAATTAGGTCACAAGAACTCGGAGCGTGATACACAATAAGAACGTAAACAAATGATGTGACACCATGGGGCAGCCATCTTTATGACGTAAAGCGCGTTTTGGCGGACTTTAAAATTTTATGATTTTTAAAGTCGTTTTGAAAGTAAAGTTTATATTTTTTGAAAAAATAGGCATGCAAGGTGTTAGGAGACCTGATAAAGCGTCAATTCCCACCAATAGCAAAATTTATGCTTGTACCCTATTAAAAAATGAAATTTCTAGAGATAAATCTAAGTGAATTCCTTGTTCAAAGCTTTTAACATTTTTTAGAGACCCAAGCTTATTTCACTCATTCATTAATGTGAAATTAGACTGCAAATACATTTTTTCATCGATTATAATAATCGTCCTTGCTGAGCAATCAAATCATTACAATTTTCCTATGGATGCCACTAACCTAGCAGTATAATTTCAATAAATTTCTCTAATATGTCCGAACAAGTTAGTATAAAAATCAGACAATAAAATAATTATATTTATAAGTTTAATGCCGTATAATTTGTATTTACATGTTTAAAAACAACAAAAATACAAACATTCGACTTCATTAAACATAAAATATCCCAAAACGTGAATCGTATTAAGTCCATAAAGTATCTACCAACGTTTATACATTCACACTCCATATAAACCGTTTAGCATATTTTAATAATTCTGTAACAAACGATCGGACTTTCTCCATAAAACACAGACCTTATCAAGGAATGCCATAAAAACTGGTGTCGTTTCAATAATCTTGTATGTCGTTCTGTCGCCCAGCTTGAAATATTGTAGTTGACCACAACACAAGCTTGTTTAGTTTTATTTGTAAGAATGTTGTTATTTAAGCACAAATTGTCTTTTAATTCAACGTATAAATCATAATTAAAACAAAAATTCTAGATGAGATAACTCAAAG
>CAJUYI010002975.1:177-26628 GCA_910591695.1 Galerucella pusilla | reverse complement strand
GTATAAATCATAATTAAAACAAAAATTCTAGATGAGATAACTCAAAGAAATTGCTATTTATTAATAGTAAAGTTTCAGACGACGTCGGATGAGAGATAACTTCAATAATATATTATATTGTATTCACTTGAGATCTTTTTTTATGATTTTTTGACAACACTTCATTGTTTTTTGAATTTTATCGTTTCAATTGATATTTTGGTAAAAAACATCCAGAAAGGTGATCTAGAATAGAAAAATTAGTGAGTTAGAATAACAATACATTACATTGAATAATTCCAGAATTACTTCGGAGTTGGAACAAATTCACAAAACAAAAAAACCTTCAAATCAGATGGAGCACGCTCTTCAAAGCATATGAGATTCTCAAATAGATTTTAAGTATTTCGTTATCAAACCTCCTCATCTATCACATCTGTTTTATGAAAGAATAAACAGAATTTCTTCAAGATTCTTCACTTCCACCACACCGAGGCAAAAATGTCATACTCACAGCAAGTTTTTTCGCTATTCCAGCCTAAACATCTATTAAAATAGGAGCTAAGAGAGAACATCTAATAACAAAAAATACATGAGAATTTATAGAAAATGGCCAACTTTAAACAAATAACTTATGTATTTTTTGGTACATCACAACTTTTCATAATATGGCTTGGCTGTCAAATAACTACCCACCAACCCACCAACCTGGAAATGCAAAGTAGCACATAATGTTCTAGATGAGGTAATTGGTAGGAGGGAAGTGGATGTGGTGTGTGGATCTGAGGTGAATGCTAGATATGTGGGAAAGCAAGGTTGGATAATGGATGATACAGGAGAGGCAGGAGTGGTGGGAGATGGAATGAGGGCGGATGAAGTGAGGAAGGGTAACGGTTGGGTGGTAGTGCGAATTGGAGACATGGTGGTGTACACTGTGTATATAAGTCCAAATGTAAGCCTAGAAGAATATGAGAGGAGTACGACAGGACTGGAGGAAGATCTTAGGGTGTCTAAAGGGAAAAGGAGAGTTATAAGAAGAATGGTGACAGGCGACTTCAATGCCAAGAATACTGCCTTGGGAGGGAGAAAAACGGACAGGAGAGGAGAGATCCTGGAGGAAATGTTGACATCCAACGGATTGGCGGTGCTGAATGGTGGACTGTTGCCCACCTTCGTTAGGGGTGACGGAGGTTCATAATTTATTGACATAACAGCGTGTGATGAATGGCTGGGGGGAAAAGTGAGTAGTTGGAGGGTACTGGAGGATGTGGAAAGCTTGAGTTTACATAGTTATGTGGAGACGACTATAAGAGGAGGGAGAAAGGAATTGGTGGAAGAGTGTGGAAGTGGACGAAGGCTGTGGCAGAGAGAATGAGAAGGAAGTAAGGGAAGATATAGGAAGGGGACTTGGACATGATAATAATAATAATAATAATAACTTTATTCACAACAAATATGTATATAATGTATATAATGGCTACAATTATAAAGAGCGAATAAAGTAGAAATGAACGATAAGTACATGAGTACTTGTCTCGTGATAACAATATGCTCATAAAAATATAAATATATAAATGAAATTAAATACAAGTACAAAACATAGATACACATAAATAAATGTAAATACAAATGCATAGAATATAAATAGATATGAATAATTATAAATAAAAAAGCACAAAATATAATATAAATACACGTAAATATATGTAAAACACGGGAGTACAAAATATACACAACAAAAAATGCAAATACAAAATATAGATTCTCAAAAATAAATTTATATACAAATGCACAAAATACAAATACAGATGAACAAATATAATACAATAGCACAAAATATAAATACCTCTAAATAAATGCAAATATAAAAGCGCAAAATATAAATACACATAAACAGATGCACATACGAAAGTACAAGATATAAATATATATAAATAAACGCAAATACAGAAGTAAAACATAAATATATGAATCTTAACCAGAACTCAAACATGCACACACATAGACAGTAAATTAAATGCTAATAATTGAATACTTATCCACAAGCATGGTTATACACTCACAGATACCAATACGCCTTCACTACCATATTACGCAATTACACATTCATATGTAGGCATACATAATCAGGATTTAAATCTGGAATGCTGATGATGGCTCGTTTTGATTTACTTGAGTGGTCAAGAAAAGAGGATAATCTTGATTAGGTTCAGACATCGTAATTCCGCCACTGTACGAACATTCATTGTATTCTCTTAATTTACTATGTTATTTATGAAGTTTCTTGGTTTATCCAATATAAATGATTTTAGCTTTCGTTTATAGATTGGCTTGCTATATATATCCTTCAATGTTGTCGGTATAGTGTTGTACATCTTTATAGACATATACGAATACGCCCGTTGAGATTTGGACTTTTTAACTATAACTGGATAACTGAGTAAGTTACGATTTCGAGTGGTATATTGATGATTACGAGGTTCCTCTTTATCATTGCTAAAGTGATATTTGATATTGGTACAGTAATAATAGAGCTGCCTTAGGTCGAGAATTTGTGTTTCCTCGTACAGCCTATCAGATGAATATCTGTAATGTTTCCCCATTACAAGTCGTAAAAATCTTCTTTGTAAGACCTGCAATGGAAGTATATGCACTTGCAGAACCGAACCCCAAACAGTAATGGCGTACCTGATATGAGTATCCACAAGCGCGTAGTATAACTTTTTCAATTGCGGTAGTGGTAAGCATTTCTTAAGGAGTTTAAATTTATATGATATGAATTGTAGTTTTCTTATAACATATTTTATATGACAGTCCCATTTGAGGTTAGTGTCTAAGTATACTCCCAAGTATTTAATATTTGTTGTGCCCTCTATTTCATTATTTGCAAAAGTTATTTTTTGATAGGGAGCGCTGCCAGAAGCGTTGCAACTGAAAGGTAAGAATGTAGTTTTTCCTAAATTCATTGTTAAAAGCTTATAATCGAACCAGTCCTTTACAATAATTAAGTCGGTTTCAACTTTCGTTTTTAGTTGTTCCCAGGTTTCCGCCTCATAAAATATTACGGTGTCATCTGCATAACCTATAATATCTCCTTTCGTGTTTAGGCTAAATAATTCATTTATATAAAGATTAAATAAAACTGGTCCCAAGACTGTACCCTGTGGGACTCCACATTTCATTGTTTTCTTGGTACTTAATTCGTTCTCGACTTTGACTAGTTGTTTTCGTTTTGATGTAGAGAAACTGTATGATGTGATACAGGGCTGCAGGAGAGAAGGAAAAAGGGGTAATGGGTGCAAGTGGAGGGCTAATTACTGGTGGAATGAGGAAATAGAGAGTCTGTGGAGGGAGTGTAAGAAGGAACGAAGACGAATGTTAAGGGGAAAAGTTGGGATGGAGGGAAAAGGTGGATATTAGGAGAAAAAGGAACTGGAGCGCAGGGTAGAGAGGGAAAAAAGAAGAAAGTGGGGAGAGTTACTGGGGGAGTTGGAAAACAACCCATGGGGGAAGGCGTATGAGATAGCGATGAAAAGAATGGGTGGAAATAGGAACGTGGTGCTAGAGGAAGATTGAGAGGAGGAGATCATAGAGAAATTGTTTCCAGGGGTAGAAGGAGGTGTGGAGGGCAGACTTCGGGAAGCCCAGAATACTAGGGAGGTAGGGAAAATGAGAGGGATAAGGTCGGTAGATAAGTGGGAAGTAAAGGAGGGAGGGGAGAAAGGTTAAGGTAAGGAAAGCCCCAGTAAGGGCAGCGTGGCTGGGAAGATTGATGGGTAATGTGAAAGGACCAGGAGAATGGAAGAGGAGGATGAATGGTAGGACGGTACAGCAGAGTATGCTGTATGGCGCGGAAGTGTGGGGTGAGAAAGCAGGGGTGAATGCGAGGGTTAGACCACTCCTGCGGGTGCAGAGAGGAATACTTCTGAGGGTGGTACAGGCGTACAGGACAGTGGGTGGACTGGCAACAGCAGTGCTGTCACGGTCCTATCCATTGGACTTGATGGCTAGAGCCAGATAGAAACGCTGAAAGGGTGCGAGCAGAGAGGAAGTACAAGAATGGATGTATGAGGAAATGGAGAGAAGGTGGGATGAGTATGAGGGCGCGCTAGAAGGAGCGATTGGGAGCAGGAAAAATTGGGTGGACCGGAAATTTGGAGAGGTGAACTACTTCTTGACGCAGGTGCTCACAGGGCATGAGTCGAGAGTGGGTTACCACCACAAGATTGGGAAAAGAGAAACTGAGTGTGCGAGAGATGTGAAGTGGAGGATGATGTGGGACATGTGATTAGATGTTGGAAGAATGAAGAAGTTTTGAAGAAGTTAGAAATAAACTGGGAGAGGCGGTGTATTGGGAAAATATGGTGGATATTATGTTGAGGGCGAGGATGAATGGATGGAGATAAGTGGCGTAGTAGAGAGTATGATTAGGATAAGAGAGGGATTCGCTATGGCATGAGAGAGGTAGTAGTGATAGAGGGAAGAAGATGATGGAGAGTGTGTGAGGGACCACCGCCTGTCTTGACGTATGCTAGGGTAGTGATTACAAGGCGGGAGTTTGAGGTGGGTTTGGTTGGTAGGCATCTCCGCGGGAATTAGTCCAACACTGTCTGGGTACTGGTTGAGGACCCAGTAGAACATGAGTTTCCCATCTCGGCCCGAAAAAAAAAACCTGCTCCCGCACACGCATGTTTCAACAAACCTACGCAGTATATCGGGATCAATTTCAAGCTTCAATGAAATTTCAATTATAACCTAACTTTTAAAGGTAAGCATTATTAATTTCAAATTATGCTTGAAATCAAATCAAATATATTTATGCAGTGGTATGGTTCAAATATTATATACCGCAAAATCTCTATGGCAGGAAATATTTGCTGGAAATACATAACTGTATCAAACCAATTATGTCTATGTATACAAGGATGAGTAATGCCCCATACCACCAACCCATCCCACTGACCTCTACAGGGATATACTGGGTATCTTCTTCCCAATTTAAACCGGTATATTTGTGCAATGATATAGGAAACCCAGGAAAACTAGGTCTGCTGATCTTTACAAATTATTGTTACTAAAGAAAACAATTTAATAGCGGAGAGCTCCCTATAGATTCATTTGTTCATTGACGACTTCATATTGTGGGTCTCTTGAGTGTCTTCTAATTCTTCAATGACTTCTAATTCCTGTTTCTTATAACAAATACGTAGTACCTACTTCTATTGTATTTTTGTGTTAATGCATTTGGTGTCAAGTAAATGTTTTGCGTGATGGAATTTATCTGTATGCTTGTAAGTGTTCTTTGTGTCAGTTCTTCGATCTAAAATCCACCAATGAATATAAAAATGCAGTTGGAGGATCTACCGTTAAATGAAAAAACATGCCCTATAATACTATGAATAACTTACTTTGAAGTCTACAAATATCCTTAAATTCCTTCTGGAAGTAGGTCTTGATGAACTACTACACCTTGACAAGTGAAACTGAATAGGTTCAAAATTTACAAAAATAGGAAGTCATGGCACTGAAAAAAGTGAAGAAATAACCGCAAACGGTGATAAACTAATCAAAATTGTAAAACCCAAATAAATCGGAAGACGATGTAAGCTGCCGATTTTAAAATACTGGAAATACTTCATAATGAATAAACCATATATTTAATTTTCTTATTCATGTATGATTATGACCTTTTGAACCGTATACCGTGTTAATTGGAGGTGTTCAGAACGTTAACTAACTAATAACATTCATAAGAACTTGTCCAGAGGAGATAATATGTAATTCACATGTATACATTACACGATTCATAAACGAATGAAAGCCATCGCGTTAATCGTAATTTTCACGTACAAGAGGTCGCACTGTCGCTTTCAGGCAGTAATGTTCCTTTTAATAATTTGATAATTACTATTCATCAACTTATTTCCAACAGTAAGTACACTCCGAGAACAATATGGTTTGAATTTCGATTATGATTCTACAAGGTGGACCTAGTAATTGATTTAACTAAAAATTTTCATATAAGATTTATGATTAACAAGAAAGTATCTAGGAATCCTATAGTAACTTCTCGTTTCCAGTTCTGTACAATGTTCAAAGGAGTTCTGAAAAGTTCTATGAGATTTCGTAAGATAGCTGTGCTAAATTCATAAAGCTCTATTTCTGTGCCACTCATTGGGTTACGAATCAAATAATTGGATCACTTAACAATTCCGTTACTAGCCGCTAGCTCTGCTCTGCTACTTGCTAGTTTAATATTAACACCATAACAATACCAGTACGTCTTCAAAAGCTCTAAGCAGAGTGGGTTACACAAAACAATACCCGTGTAAAACTCTTGCACAAATGACTCCCTGGTTTAAAAAAGTAAATCACTACATATAAAACAAAGTCCTCCGCCGCGCCTATCTGTCTGTTTGCGATAAACTCGAAAGTCCGTGATTAGGCTTTTATCTCGCGGACGAAGAACATATACCTTGTACTGATGAGGCGGAAATACGCCGAAACCGGTATACAATATCCTCCGGGGCCTATAGCCCGAGAAGTAGTTATTGCTTCTTAGTTGAACGGTCACTAGCTTTGACAATTTTTTTTCAAAATTCATAAAGCGTTAGAATTATTATTATGCGATATCCATAAACTCGAAAACTACAAAACCGATTTTCTTGCTCACCAATAAATAGAGTGGTTCTCGAGGAAGGTTTAAGTCTATAATTTGTCAACTTTTTGTATATTATATTGACTATATAACAGTATTTGTTGAAGGTGTCGGAAAAAAATAAGCTATCTGGGAGCTTCCAAAGAGAACGCTGCCTAAACCCTTTGATATATAACATTTCAATACTTCCAGAAATTGGCAATTATAATGTGGTAATGTAAAGCCATATATCAATCCTTATCAATTTAAATAAGTCAGAGGCATTAAGCATTTGATGCACATTATTTTACTCTTTCACACCATATAATTTGAATGAATATCTTAGGAGTAATCGCAATAAAAATTACGGGTGCCAGAATAAAATAGAAAAGTTTGACTGGTCGAAGAGGGTATATTATGAAAAAATTAGTATGGTTTTATATTCGTTTGAATACCTTGGATTGACTTTGGAAAAGACGTCGTCCACCTTATTCACTCTGAAGCCAAATAGGTACCGCAAATCAGTTAACATAAAAGTTATATTATTTATATTATTTCAACATTATTTATATAAGTCCATTTGAAGGCGAGCAGTCCTGTATAAATGATATGTATCTGATTTTAATTTGCATTTTGTTGATTGTAGGTGCCTGCAGCTAGTTTTGAAGCTCATGAGCTCTTGAAACGATAATAATGTGATGTAAAGTACTAATTGGGATCGTATATCCAGTGGGTGATGTTTCTCTGGCACTTGTTTTGTGCTCAATTTATGAAAATAAAATCAATTCAACAGTTGATATACATAACTTAGCTTTAGTTTTTGGTGGAGAACTAAAGTTGTAAAACAATATCTGAACTTTTTGTCTTTCAGTATAATTTTGAAATTCTCTCACTATTAAAAAACGATTATGCTTTGTTTCCTTTTAGCCCGATAATTGTTTTTATTTTGATTCATAGTAGAATCCACTTTTTATTCTCTATATACACATACGCTTTTCTTAGCACACTTTACTTATACACTGTGTTATTCATAAGATACGACATATAGGGATTCCTGTACAAAACTGTCAAACGCTTATTAAACCAAAGCGAATTTAAGAAAATTGAAAGTACATTTGAACCAATTTTCCAACAAACTTTCCAACTCTTTTATGATTTTTGATGAACGCTATTTGGTAAAAGAGTTAGCTCGCGTTTGAAAATTTTGTACAGGAATACCTATGTCGCATCTTATAAATGAAGACACAAGTGGATGAAGGATTCATGTAACAAAAAAATTATTTCGAGTGAAATTATTTAGAAGTTGATTGCTTGGTACTTTTTTTGTATGGGACTAATCAAATTCATTTTTTCAGCATCAAACAACTTAATAAATACAAATAATATAAATACGAAAGTGATAATATTTGGGTAACAAAAATTATAGTGAAATATAGGGAAATAAGAAAACAAATGTAAACAGATCCTTAATGCACTAATTTACCGTTAACTAAAATTAGCATCATGAAGGGTTCATCCATGTTAAATCTTGCGTAATTTTTCGTTTTTTCTTTTCTAATTCTTCTGTATTTTCTATCTTGAACTTTTTTATTATGTTGCGACAAAACACTTTGAACGGATCTTTTACAAAAACTAGCTGCTCTTCCAAATTCAACGTTTTTTCTTTCCTCAAAGGGTGTGTTTAATTCCGAATGTTTGTTGTGACCTGCTTTCAGAAGATCTACCTTAAGGAATGGTATATAACCATCCAAACATTTCTTATAAAGATAGCTATCATATTCTTCAACTCGAATCCACACCATACTGTCTCTAAAATTAACTTTCTCATTGAGGGTATTTTGAAAGTGGTCTATCATATCGGTAACAATGGAACCTTTTATACTTGAAGACTTTATTATATCTCGATAATGATCTGGTGAAAATACAGTTTCTGTTTTTCTGAGCTTCCTTTCAATTTTGCCAAAGTCTCTATCAGAATCTAAGAAAAAGCTACTAACCATGGGAAATTTGTAGTCAGTTGTATGCTTTGGTTATAAAACCAAAGTTGTCGAAGATAAAAATAAGCCTTCGAAGTTGTTAACCTTGGCAAAGGCATTGTTTGCTGCAGATCTATTGCATAACTACATTATTTTTACAACAGGCTTTCTCTTCATCTCTTTTTTGTTGTTCGAATGTAAACTTATATGCTTCTCGATGTTCATCAGTATTGGCCCCCTGAATCACTTCAGATGTCTATGGAACGTTTGAATATATATATATATATATAAACCCTTTATGCATTATTAATTTGATGAAACATGTACATGGACCCTTCATCACGTGATAATTTCTTTATTTTGATACATAGAAGCACGAAACCCATCGCAAACGAATTTGATGCACTTAAAACCATCATCCATTAGAAAAAACGTATTTTCCAAAAATTGTTACATAAATCCTTCATCCTTCGTCATTCATCCACTTGAATAACACAGTGTATATACCTGACCCAATACTTGGACCTGGAATTTCATTACTTTGCGATATTTTTACAGACGGAAAGAGGGTACTGAAAAAGTTTATAACCACTTATTTTCCATTTTCATTCCATCCATATGATTATATTTTATAGTATTTCCAATTGAATGTTTCTAGACACACTTTGTTTTGTATAAATAATTATAATTCATATTGCCTACCATTTTAGTTCCCAATCAATAATTAAATTACTTTTGCTTTCAAAATAATTACATGTGATTTATGACATTACATTTTGCTCTTAATAAATATTGATAGTATATAATATCTTTCAATGCTGCGCTAAAATCCGTTACCCTTACTAGCACTTATGGCAATTATCAAAAATACCACACCAATCTCCATTCAGCAGCAGTTTGAAACAAAATCTGTAATTAAACAGTTTATTTATCTAATCTGATATCAGAATCTTTAAATTGCAACAGGTAGGTTGGTCGATTATTACAGTTTCTCAAATTTTTGATCTTTTTCAGGTTCGTACTACAAAAGTGAACTGCATAGGAAAAAAATGTGTATAGAGAACATTTAATATAACATACTGAAGAGAAAAGATTTTTTGAAAGATTATTTACATCAATTGCACTGATTTCAATTATCATCCAACATCCACGGTTCCGAAACTCACAGCTTAAGTTCTCATTATCTTTAATATTTCTCGTTCTGAAAAGCTTAGTGGGTATTAACATGCGTTCTGTACACATTTTTGAATAATATTCACGAGTAATACCACCAGAGGACAAATTATTTCCAAATATAAACATGACCGAGAATTATTTGACCTTGTGTGGTATTCGGTAAGAAAATTCCACTCCAAATTGTGTTCACAAATAAAATAGCTAACTAAAATGTATGTTTCCATTTCAATCAACGTCAACTATTGTCTTTAGCTAGTATCAGCAAAACAGAAGGTTTGTTCTATTTGATTATTTAGTTACCATGACACTTACGTGAAACTTTTATCAACAGGCCGCAATTTAGACCTTTAAATTGTTGATTTCTTCCTGTTGTAGCTGCACGTAAATAGCATCTCAAGACACAACACAGTATATTCTTTGATTTTGCATACATTTCGAGTAACTACGAGTGGTATAAATTGATTTTTTGTGTTTTTCAAGATCAAACTGTCAAATATATTCTGTCATTATAAACGTCAAAGTATAATTCGCTTTTGCGGACCTACGAGGAAAAAATCTCCACTGAAGGTTTGTTCCAACCCACGATAAAACACCGTTCTGGAACTGCTTTGGAATCGTTAGGAATTGTTTTATATGAAGGCGCCAACTTTGCACCGTCCCAGAACTGATAAAAGCTGGAACGGTTTTGGGCGTACTTTATTATCGTTCAGCGACCGTTTTGTTTATGTAATAGTAACGGACAACAGAGAAACAAAAGTACTGACATATTTGTATAGCAATTATTCAAAAAAGTGGGTACGTTCGAAATAAAAAATCAAAAGATATTTTAATTTTTATTTTTTGGTTGGTGTAAAAGAAACTCCCTCATCTTCACTGGTTTCTTCAAATAAAAAATCTCTATCTCCTTCGTCATCCATAGGTATTTCCTGAGACACAAATATTCAATTTAAGCTCATATTAATTTTTAAGTGGGGTTATTACTATTTTTATAACGTTTTACCTCTTCAATAATTTGGTTAATACTTAATTTTTGATTTCCTATCACAATAGTTGAGTTACGAACAAACACTTCATTTACGTTAATCTATAAAACAACAATCTTTGAGAACAACTGACAAAATACTTACTAACATCGCATGTCAGTCCTCACAGTGCCCTCTTTCGATCGAGTATCGAAATTACCGTTCCGTTGCGGCTCTAGAACGATCACCAAACGGTTGGAACGCAAATAGAACCGTTATATTACGGTCACGAATAGCTTGGAACGGCATTAACTATATGCACTTGCGCAGTGTCATTCTAGAATGGTTCTTTGTGAGGTTGGAACGAACCTAAAAATGCATCCGTCGCCATAATGATTTGTCAAAAAACACGTTTTAATTGGTTAAGAATCACAAGTATGGAATTTTCGATAAAATTAATCTTTAAATTGAAAAATTGAATATGCTGAGTCCGCTCCTGTTGGTTTTTCTTGTTCTACTCGGTTAAACAAAAGACTGATATATATTTACTGTTACTACACTATAATTATAATGAATATATAATTTATTTCTTAATTTGTAACGAAATCGTAACGTAAAACTGATAATAATTCTTAATTCGTGGTAACTTGTTAATTTGTTATCATACACCCGTTTTACTTTTAATTGGAGATTTTCCCATTAGTATCATCGTAATGTAAACTACAAGTAATCACGCAAAGTAAAATCGAGAGAGATATGTTTGTTTCGCTTTCTAGTATACTTGTTTTCTGTGTAGTTTCACTCCAGTCGAATCAGCCTTAAAGGTGGATGTGAGAGCAGTAGGCAAAATTTTTGTTAAGTCCCTCAAAAATCTTATATACAATGATTTGATCAACATTTTTTCGGTTTAACTGACAGATAACCGACAGGTAGGTTTCTCCCTATACTATATCCGATTGTGTGCATGTACTTCCTAAGGGTACGGTTACAGGTCAGTAATTCCGTCACTTCCACCATGTGTGGTCCCTGATGAGGTTGAATATTTTGTTAGTCTGGGTCTCCGAGGGTTTTTTGAACAGGAGTTTGTTTTGGCACGTGTCTCCAGTACGACTGATGTTAAGTTTGAATCCTTCGAGAATTTCGAGATGTACAACCATGTGTAGCAGTTTTTGATACACCAAACACTGGTTCAGGACCAGTGAATGCAGTTTCAGACCCTTGCTTTGCTAGGGCTCCTGCCTATTTATTGCCTACAATACCCTTGAGCCCCAGGTCCCATTTAAAAGTCACTCTATTATGGTTTGCCAGGGTTGATAGTTTTTATAGCTGGCGGGTACAAAAATCATATTTCAGCTTTGTGGAGCTCATTCTAGTCGGGGCTGATAGTACAAAATAAAATCATTTCGATCAATGTTAGTACAAGCGTTAATTTGTCATCTACACAAGACCCACGCAGAACATAATAAAATTATTATTATCAATGCCCATCCAGATATAGTTATATACAGTGTAGAAAATTATGAAGAGTGCCGAGACACGTCAACTTTTGAATTGAGTCGTGCGTTATGTGAACATGAATTTAAATGTACAATGTGATTCATGCAAGTATGCCATAGTCGGTGTTATTTTTTCCAATGAAACACCCTGTACATTTGCATATTTTTGAAATCCTCTTAATAAGCCGATTTCAACAAATTAAATAATGTATGGTCAATTATGAATTATACAGGGTGAAATTTTTATTTTTACAGTTATTAAACACATACATAAAATACCTGATGTATTTAATTCTAATACATTTAAATAAATGCTCAAAATGTTCTCCACCTAGTTGTTGGCAATAGCACAGTCTCCTATAGATCTCCTCCTTAACTTTGTTTAAAGTTTGAGGTGGAATATTCCATATTTCTGTAGTTATCCTGTCTTTGAGGTCCACAATGCTAGTTGGTTGTGTTGCATATACTTTGTTTTTGAGATAACCTCACAGAAAAAAATCTAACGGCGTAAGGTCTAGCGATCTAGCTGGCCACTCAATAGTACCTCTCCGTCCAATCCATTTATTGGGGAAGATTTCATCTAAATAAGTTCTTACCACTAAAGCATAATGGGGTGTTGCCTCGTCTTGCTGAAACCAAACATTTTCATTCGATAAGCTAGGATCTATTGCGTTGGGATATAAGTTTGCCAACGCAGGAATAACTTCATTTCTAAGCTCATTTAAATATTTTCCAGCTGTCAAATTTCCATCTATAAATATAGGACCAATAATATGGTCGCCTATGATACCGGCCCAAACGTTCACCTTTTGAGGGTACTGAGTATGTGTCTCACGCATCCAATTAGGATTCTCTGCAGACCAATATCTACAGTTCCGTCGGTTTACCTCTCCATTCAATGTGAGTGTTGATTCGTCAGAAAAAAGAATGGTACCAAGAGCTATCCCATTTCTGTTCAGCTCATTCATCAATCTTTCGCAGAAATCCATTCTACGATCTGGATCCTCTTCTGTTAACTCCTGCACAAAAGTTAATCTGTAGGGATGAAGTTTTCCTTTATGAAGACATCTTAGAACAGTTGTATGACTAACATTATTTTCACGGGCAATTTGACGTGTACTTGAAGTTGGATTCTCTTCGACACTTAACAAAATATCCACTTTCACATCATCTTCAACGAAGTGTGGTTTTCTTTTCAATGGTTTGACATGTCAAAGTTCTCTATTGTGCATGAACTTTAGACACAGTACTTTGTGAAATATTAGGCAATTCGGGATACCTGTGATTAAATAAGTTTACCACTTCAACTTGACTTCTGCAGTTATCCCCGAACCCGATCATCATTAAAATCTCGATTCGGTGAATCTAGGTTAATTATTCCATTGTTATGTCGACAAGGAAAGAGTGTTTGACAAAGATTTTACTTTTTTAGTATAAACTGTCAACACATTAACAACTGACAGATTAGAAAAGAATCCACATTATTTACCGATTTAAAACAATCCACATCGACAAGGGTGTAATTGGCTACTCGAGAAAATATGCCGCGAAAAATATGCTTATAGCAACAGCTACACGAGGCCAGGTTTCACCTGGTGCTGAGTGAAGATAATTGGAGAGTTATTTTTCAAAACAACAATAATTTAAAATTTGAAGCCACAGTACAAAGTCCCACCTCTGTGGCATCATAAAAACTCTATTATTATAGTCAGTTATTCCTCAAACATAAAAGTCACTATTATATTGAGTTTTGGTATGAATTGGAATGCCAAAACAGTTTAAGCTTCATTCACAACAATTCTTCGTATCCAGATTTGCGAGGGTATCAAGGCAGAAGGAAAAATAATCGACAGATATCCATGCGGAACTTCCACTGGATGTTGCAATAATACAAAAACAAACACAGTTACCTGTTACCTAGATCAGAAACTACCTCAGAAACTGAGTAGAAGTAAGGGGGCACAATAGACCTTTTAGGTCTCAGTGAATGTCACCCCAAAAATCACACATACATACATACATACCTAGATCAGATTAGATTAGAATTGGAGTGGCTCTTTGTCCTATTTTACTGCGACCTTTGCAGATCTATTGTGGTTCTCCCCATATTTAGAGCTTAATATCTAGCTTTATTCTTTTCATTAGACTTGATAGCCTGGATACCGCCTTCTTTGAGTAGCTCTCTGCCCTTGGTTTTTCTTCTCCGAGTAAGTGAAACCGCACCCTTGCTAGGCCTTCGCACTCACAGAGTATGTGCTCCACGGTTTCGTCTTCTTCCTGGCAGAACCTGCATAGGCTGTCATCTGCTAGGCCAATTGTGTGCATATGTTTCCTCAGCCTACAATGTCCGGTCAGCATTCCCACCATCCTAGTCGTTTCTCGACTTTGACATAGTAAGTCGTATGACCTAACTTGATGACCTAACAACAAACACAAACTTTCCAGTCGAATGTATTGTCTGAATCACTAACAAAAAATTTGAAGTTTATATTTACTAAAGCTTACTTCCATTTGATGTTGATTGGATTCATTTTTTCAATTAAATTATATTTTTTGTTATTTAAAGGCATTAAATTTTCCTAGTACCCTTATAAATCTCGCACGCATGGTCGTATATTACTTTAACAACGCATTGTTATTATGTGCTACCCATTTATATAGAAAATGAGTTGAAAGCCAACAATTTTAAAATAGTTATCATACGAAATAACAGTGGCATGCATTTAATAAAATATTATGTGAGATTGTGTACTGATACGGTATGGTAACTATAACTCTCCGTATGTGGTTAGTACTGACAAAGAATACGTTTTAAAATCTTGGAAAAAAAAACTAACTCGTTTTAGTCTTATTTCACATAGTGTTAAAGAACTACTTAATATTTCCATTTCGATAAATTATACCCTATTTAAGATCGTTAAAATAGAATAGTAATCATATCAAGTCATAGTGAAAATGTTGACGAAGAATATATCGATATTGAATATGAATAACTGGAAAATATATCTACACGGTGGCTGTTTTCCTTTCCTAATATCGTTTTAGGTTTATTGCGCTCGGTTGCTCTATGAAAGTGTGAGAGATTTCCATGCTTTTATTAAACTAAAGATCCGCCCTCTCTTAGAGTTGTGTTTTCTGTTCAACATTTTTACCGCTCTGGAATATAAAACGATCGATCTCAACGGATCTGAGAATATTGAGAGGGCAAAGAGAGCACTCCTGAAGATATAACCCCATGTGGTGTCAAAATCAAAAACATGTCGTTTAATCGGTATTAACAAACAAGGTCTTCGATATCACGTCCATCTTTAATGCCACATCACCTATTTTAAATAGCAAATCCTCGATATTTGAATAATAATCTGGAAAGTAGTCGTAAAGTTAATGAAGTAAGGTTTGCCAACTCCCAAAATCAAACAGATATCTCGCAATGGAATAAGTATGATCTTTTCTAGGTGTATGACGTAATGAATCTTAAAGAACACTATAAGTTATTCATAAACAATTTTTATATGTATTTGACAATCAAGTTATATTCATATGACTTCTAATGAAGCGATCTTTTTAAAATTCCTCTTTTCCACTGAAATGATGAATGAATGTCTCCATTTAATAAACATTTCAACACTTTTCCCTCCAGAAGGCGAGGATTAGCTAGAAGCTACTCTTAACCTTCAAACTTCAGGGGTAAAAATATAAAATATGAACAAAAACACCTGTATATTTACCTATATTATTTCATTTTACACTATAACAGTCGAATACATTATCTGTATCTATATCTGTGAGAATTTGAAGGGTGGGTGACCCCCACAGCACTTAGGCCACAATGGGCCCATTGTGCATCCTTCTGAGGTACAGGCTTCCTTCTGGCTCGTCATCCAGCCTACTTGTTTGAAGTAGGCGTTTAGTTAACGTCGCCGGAAGTAAGCTCCCTCATGCTGGCTTGTGTTAGTCTGTACTCGCCGAATACAGAAAACCTAAATTGAGAGAGTGTCGGACATTCACAAGGAATGTGTTCGACAGTCTCATCTTCCTGTTCACATCCCCCACAGAGTGAAGTGTCAGACAGACCCAGTCTTTAGAGTTGTTTTCGTAGGTGGCAGTGACCGGTCAGAATACCCGTGGCTATCCGAAGGTTCTGTCTGTTCGTAGTCACGTATTTTTTGTCTACTTTGCTGTCCGGATATTGCAGCAGTTCCTTGGCAAGCCTGCAACCTTCTGCATCGTCCCATCTACCCTTGAACTAATCAAGGGAGTGTTCCTTTATTAGGTCAATCATAGCCGACGCCGACAGACCAATGAAAGTGCCAGGTCCCAAGAGTTTTTGGGAGACTGCTTTCCTGGCTAGTGAGTCGGCAATGTGGTTACCTTTCGATGTACTGTGCCCCTTGATCCAGCCTAGAGTGACTTTGTTGTTGCTACAGGCTTCGATCAGGGACAGGTGACACTCCAGTTCAGGGCTAGTAGTGCTTGTCTACTATCCGTGAGGATGTGAATTCTATTACCTTTGGTGTTTCTTTTGGTAATCTCTTTTGCGGCGATGTAGATAGCAGTGAGCTCTGTTTGAGCAACGCTGAAATTACATCCCATCGCCCATTTGATGTTTATATTCAGAGATCTGGAGTAAATTCCACATCCTGAGCCCATATTTATTTTAGAGCCATCTGTGAAGATGCGGAGTGCGCCTTCTTCTGTTGTGTCTTGTGTGTTATATTTAATGATTACATTGTAGGGCCTGTGAAAGGCATATTTTGGTGAGATTGCGTCCATATTTGCCTGCAGCAGTGGGCCTCACGCCTCACGCCTCACGCGTAAGCGTGTCATGGTCATCAAAATAACCTCCTTGATGTGTATGTCAAGGGGAGTGAGACCAAGGATCACCTCCATCGCTCTGGTTGGTGTGGTTTTCATGCCTCCTGTTGTATTGAGGCATGCTGTTCAATAAATTTGATCCAGTTTACGGACGACTGTCAGCTGGTTTGCTTTTACTCCTCAGGCAACCGCGCCGTACGTTAGCATAGGTCTGATGATGGCAGTGTAGATCCAGGCAGTAACCCTGGGTGACATTCCCCAGGTACGGCCGATGGTTCTGCGACACTGTTCATAAGAAATGTATGCTTTTTTCACTCTGTTTTCTAGATGAGAGTTCAATGTTAACTTACTGTCAAATGTGAGACCTAGATTTTTCACTTCTGATGAGAACTTAAGTTTGGTATTATTATTGCATTATTATTTTTCAAGCTACATATTTTTAAGAGTGCGCTTGAAGGTATAGGATCGGTAGAAATTATACAATTTTACCACAATGTATGTAAAGGACCGTACAAATATGTCGAAACATTATGTATCATTGTCATAATGTTATGTCGAATGTTGTGCTCATGGATAGAATTATGGAAAATAATTTTCTCATACGAATAGACTGGAGCTCTAGTTTTCATTTCTTACTTGATGAAAATTAGAAAATGGAAGCAAAATGTTCTGCTCACCTTAACAATAGTTATAAAAAACGTCATTTAAAACTTCTTATGATGATGATAGCAGAATAGAAATAGCTTGTATATTGTTGTTAGTATTGGAATAAATTTAAAAACGAGACAATATTAAAGAAAAATATTTATAATGCAACAAGTCAAAGGAATAATCACAGATGTGTGATTAGTGTATTATCTGTAATATTACTCCTCGCGGTAAAAATATTTAAGACAAGGTACATAATTTTTTTTCCATTTTATTGAACACCATTCATGAAGATTCCCAACCTCTGGTACTGAATAATGTACTACTTTGTTAATTTATACATGGAGGATAATAGTATATTACGTAACGATTGTGAAAAATCACGTTCGCACAAGTTATGTACACTATTTTTCCTACGACCACGCGATATACTTTTACCGAATCAGGCATGTTGTACAATATTGCGTGTTTATGTAGATGCGAGAGGTTTTACAATATATTATGTGTATTTGTAATTACTTTATAAAGTTTTGATTACTTACCTTCGAAAGTGGCCCAGAAAATTGTGATTTTTATGCGATGAAAAAGAGTGCCTAAATATTGGTACACAAAATATTACGAACATTTATTTTAACAACTAACAACAATTTTAGACAGAACATCAAAAATAAAACTGTTTTTGTTACATAAATATTGAGATTCAGAAATAACTATTTATTTGAATCACTGTAAAAATTTTTTTTTTCATTTCAAAAAACATTTATTTACCCCGCATCAACTTCTATGAGTTATTAGCGGGGGTACTGTAAAAATTAAAAGTAAAATTATTATATTATATGGACAAATCGACTGATCGTAGGAAAAAATAATGACACTTCTGTTGAATAATTTTTCAGATCCTATAGAATCTTTTGACAGATTTAGTCTATTTCTGATGCAATGACAAAACCTAGGGCTGTCTAGGTGGAAGTGCCACACACTACAAAATGCCTTCTTCGTAACTTAAAGGTATGGTACACAAAAATGTGGGAAATTTTAGGAAGTTGGAACTAGTGCATCGATGTTAACTGCATTATTTGTTATTAATAAACAAACTAATTGAGTGAGAAATATATTGGAAAATATGCTATTGCGAAAGATACATGATTTTCAGACCCATGTTTTGCAAGTTGTGGTATCGCTCTTTTGGCGGAAGTTTCAGTTGGTAAAAAAAGTCTGATTGAAAATCATTCAGGTTCAATTCAAGGTCAGCTTTGCTCAAATTCTGAATTGATATAGTTAGAATATGAGTGGAGACTGAAATTTCTTTAACGCGGTAAACCGCTTTTCGTCTTCAATATGATCAATGTATTCTATTTCAAAATTTTCCAGTCTATCAATATACTCTTAAAAAATATATCCTTTTCCTAATGAAGACAATAGTACAGTGCGATAGCGTCTGGCAACAGAAACTCACATAAAATTTGAACTATTCATTTCAATTCTAGCGTATTTCACTGAGCTGCTTATCTATAATCCTATTGTAATAATTATATTTAAACTTAATTCCAAGATATACAAAAACAAGTGTATGGTTTTGTAACACAAATAAGTAAATTTAATTTACCCGTGCCTTATAACCATTGTGTCAATGACAGATTTGTGGGAAAATTGTTATTCAAACGGTGTTACTTAATGTTATCTTGTGCAAAATAAAGAGGTTAATATGAATACCAAGTGAATCTACTAAAATCCTTTTTTGTTATTGATTGATAAGCAGTTGAGGAGTAACAAAATGTTGAAGTTAGAGGTGATATTCACTGCATTATTAATTTCATTACAGGTAAGTTGTCAATTCACAGATAGGGTCTATGTCGTCGTCAATTAACCACATAATACATTTTGGAACTTGTAAGTAAGTGTGAATTTGAAATACTTTTTCGTAAATGAAGTACCAGCAGAACTGTTCTTAAGTAATATAATCTTAAATGGCGAGCTCTCCATTTTCCCGAATCATCGCTTAACGATGTTGTAAATGTATATGTGGGGATATTCACGGAAACCTAAAAAATCCATTGTGCCTCCTTACTTTTACTTTAATCCTGAGAATAGTCTCAGATACTAGTAGTACCTTTGGTCCTATTTCCCGGAGAAATTTTAGGATATCTGCAGGTTTTATCCAGTAGTCTCCTAGGTGTTGTGCTCTAGGATTCTGAATTGCTGTGGAATTCGCAAGTATGTGGATGGAGGATTCTTCTCTCGTCCCAGAGAATCTACATTCTTCTTCCACCACTATTTTGAACTTTTTCAGGTGCACATACAGGCGACAATGTCCCGTTAGGAACCCTATTGAAACTCTTAGTGCAGTTTTACTTTGACTTATGCATTCATTTGATCTAAGCATTGACAGATATTTCAGAACAAAAGTATATAGTTTTTATTTTTTTTTTTCAGATTCACTCTGATTTATCGGAGATTATAACGAGAAAAGACAATGTGAAACTTGAAGATTTATCTCGTCAATTCAAAACAGTTATGAAAAGACAGTTACAAAACATCCATTTGGCAGAGGGAACTTTCAAATCTTTAGGAGAAGAGCCTAAAAAATCGCTGGAGACAGAAATTCAACAGCTTCGGCAATACATTAGGGAAACTAATGTTCAAGCCAAAGAAGAAAATAAGAACATTTCGAATTGCTTGGAAGAAAAAAGTTTGGATGGCATATCTTTCAATCAAATCGATATTTGCGAGCAAAAAAATGTAATAGAATATACTAAGGAAGTTTTAAGATATTTATCAAAACAGTATACCACAATTGTGTTCAACACAAACCCATGTAATCAAGAGAATAATTCCAGTGTTAATATCGACGATTGTAAGAGCTCCAGATTATGTGAACTGAATACTGCAATTAAACAAGCAGATGTTTTAATAACAAGTATTCTGGAAACTGCACATGACACAGTTTTCCGATGTTTGCAAATAAGTATGTTAAAAATTAGTCAAAATATTACTTCGCTTGCGAAAAGCTTCACTTCTTGCACTGACACAATATTGGAATACTGATGTAAATATTTGTTGTAAGTTTTTTCAAGTGTTATATTTTATATATATTACAATGTGTTTTCGATATTAATATAACATTTATACTCAATTGAAATGAAGATATATTTAATAATATTATCACGATTCAACCCAAAATAACTTCACTCAAAATTCAAAAACTTGTGTGAACCTGAACTGAATTACCAAATTGTGTTTAAAACTTCAAAAAATTTCCAAAATTAATGTGGCAAATACTGATAAATACACTGTCGAGTAAAAAATTTAGGTCACTTAAAATAACTTGAGAAATTGCAAAGTATAAAAAAAAATTGAACATATATCAGTTTATATCTGCAAATTGTAAATGAACATACTGCATATTCGTAACTTTTAAATATGGAATCGGACAACATAATTTGAAGGAGGGAAGGAATAAATCTTTGCATTATTGAAGAATTGATAATGGTAACGATCGCTAGCGTGTATTACTCCCTCTTGCATTCGACGAGCCATATTCTGAATAAAATTGAGGACTACATTTTGATTCATGTTATTCCATCCTGCAAGAGCAACTCTTCCAGCTCTTGGGGTTGGTGTATGCCTTCGGATACGCTGTTCTCGCTCATCCAAGACATGTTCGATGGGATTCATATCTAAGAGTCAGGCTGGCCAATTGAACCGCTTAATGCCCACTTCATCTAGATATTCACTTACAGTCCCTGCAGCGTGTGGTCTTGCAATATTATGCATGAAAATGCCTTGCTCGCACATTGTGACCATGGAAGGCACAACATGATATTCCAGTACCTCCTCCACATATCTATGAGCTGTTATAGAGAGTTATTCTCTAGGAAAACCAACTCTGTACGTGCTTATGCAGTGATACCTATACCCAAATCATGCAAGACCCAACACCAAATTTACGTCTATATTCAATACAAGCGGGGGAATATCGGTCTTCGTGCCTTTTCCATACTCGTCGACATCCGTCTAATACATTGAGGCAAAAACTTGACTCCTCTGTAAATAGTACCTTGTTCCAGTCATCATCGTTCCATGCCAAATGCATTCGAGCAAAATCTTGCAATTAGATGCTGGTGGTTCAATTTTGGCCCTGTACCCATCCTTCTGCAATACAATTCATTGGCACGAGTGTTTCTTCTAACTCCCCATTAGCTAACGTTGACATTTCTAACCTCTTGAAGCTGATTTCGCAGCAAAGCCGCAGATGCCGTGCCATGTAGCAGACTTGACATCAACAAAAACTGATCACGTCTTTAGCTCGTGACTCTTTTTCGCCCAAATCCGGGTCGTCTGGTTATAAGACCATACTTCTGGTAGCATTAGTACACATTTTGTACAGCACATGTGCTGTACATATGCTGTACTGGTGGTTTCACGTTGTCCTTTACCACCTTGTATCAACGCTACAACTTGTGCAACGACACTGAGATCTATAGGCATTGTGGCACAATAAATAAACACTAAAAGCTATGAAATGTTACTATACACAATAAGTACAAACAACAAATAGGTTTTAGAGAAGAAAAAGTTACATCTTATTAAAAAATAAGCCATGGAACATGAATGTTATATGGGACTAATAATGTGACAAAATGTGACATACGCCAATTATGACAAGTAGCATTCATTCAAGAATATAACTTCCATCGCCTTCTAGACCTACGACTCCCTGATTTTATTTTTAAAATTATTCATGATTTCTTAATTGATTTTTTGCTCGGCACTGTATCTTCTTTATTCCAATTTTTAAATGATCGAATCTAACTTAATTTAAATAAGCTCAATTTTGTATATATTCCGCTCATTTGCCACCATCGAGTAGTCAATCGAATGATAAACAAGATTCAAGCCGGAACCCAATGAATAAATGTTATTCCGTTCCCAAGGGTACTAAATAAAGGTTCACGAAAAGAAATAATCCACATTTAATTGAATTGTCTCATCGTTTTGGACCACCAGGAAAGGAACTTGAGGTTGAGTAGCATCCGGAGCAGAACGCAGTATTTATTCCCTAATCAAGAAAGCTTTGTTTATGTCCAATCACTACTCTCTCAGTAGCAGGCAACTGATTTGAATTGCAATCCAAGTAGGCATAAATCCGTTAAGCGTTGGCATTTATTTAGGATGGTGCCTATAATTTAGAGTTTTTTAGTGAGGACGCTTAGTACAAACATTTCAAATTGATTTCAAATTGGGTTACAAATTTTTCGTTCATCTTTAGCTGTTTATAATTTGAACTATGAACAGCAATAACCCAAGGCAGTCTAGTAGGTTTGGAAGCAGCATGAACATAATTGTTGTGCATCTAGATTAAACTTTTTTATTTTTGAGAACAAGTGTTCGATATCAGTTTTGACATCAAATCAAACGAGTATTGCTTCAGTTTATGTATAGAATCAACTATTGATCCGCCCCGGCTTTGCTCTTCGTAACTTCTAAGAGGTTTCAGGTCAGTGTGGCATCAGGGGCAAAAGGAAAGCTTATGATTGAGCCAAACGTTGCTCATCCACTCCATGTCGTTTAATAATGACAAAGTTATTTTATAACAAAACAACAAGAAGGCCAAAACCAAAATGACATCAACTAAGTTCAGTTGACTATTCAATGATTGAGATATTATTATTAATTGAAGAAAACTACACCTACGAAGAGAAAGGAGCTAGAGATTTGTTAACAAAATATACCAATCAAATTAAAGGCTTGTTCGGCTCACATCAGGGTAGGGGATATCTGGAGGCACGAGGGTGCTGCCACATAGGGAGTCCTGTCAGTACTAAAATTTTTAATTTAGTGAGAACTGTAACGCCGTTAGTGGTAGTTACAGATTATTCCACATATATCAGCGTTGACATCCTAACGTGTTATCTATGATCCTAACCTGACAACTGCAGGCCATAATGTTTTACAATGTGTATCGTGATTTTGTCCAGTTTTTGTTTTTAAAAACTATCTTGCTTATTTGTGTATGTGTTCGTAGTTGGTTTTTATTGGAACTTAAGTTCTTTACGCAAGGTTATGTTTGAGCGACCAGGGGTCGCGACGCAGAAGATCTGACCGTTACGCGTTACGTTACGCTACGTTATGTTACGTTGCTTCGTTATGTGCCTTGCTTGCGTGCTTGTGCCTCCTTAGTCTCTCTCTCGTGTACGAAGCAGTAATTCATAATAATATGCTCCTGCTGGGATTCGAACCCGGGCCGCCCGCGTGCAATGCGAGCATTCTACCACTGAACCACTGATGCTATATTTAAATTCTATGCAAAGCTGGTATTCGCAGTGCCGGTGATCTACTTGAATTTGTTCGGATCAATTTTTACTATTATTTCCATAATTTTTTTTGCGCAATTAAGGGGTCTAGCACATTTACTTTTAGGAATACAGGGTGTTGAAATTTTGAAAACTTGAATGTTTTGATTCGATGACTTCAAAATGGATGGATAAATTGATTTGACATTTGGCAGGTTGTTTCCAAATGTAAAAGGGCATATTTTGATAAAAATTGTAGTTTGTGCAACTAGTGTGGATATGATGGTCATATCGCACGAGGACGAAGTTTGAGCACGACGCCGTAGGCGGAGTGCTCAATCGTTCAAGTGCGATATGGACAATCCACACGAGTCGAGCAGCATATTTTTTCTACGACCCACTTAAGAAAAAATCTAGAAAAAAAAAATTTCTATAAACTGTAATACTTATAACTTCAAATTAAACATTTTACAATTCAATTTTATGTTTACACTAATTTTGTGGTAAACGTACAGTTCTTGAATGTCCAATTTGTATAATGCTACGGTTTCATTTTTTAAATATACGATGCTGTTATAAGTAGATGTTGCCAGTCGGACTCCCTCATGAAGGGTACCGTACCATTATCTATAATAATATTCAATTCTGCTAAATATTTCAATCGGACTACCTGTCGTTGTTATTATTATCAAGCTGAATAATTATTTTTTAAAATAAAAGTAACAATTGAGAAAAATATTTTTCACAGGAATCGAACCCAGGTCTACGGCGTGAGAGTCTGGATTGCTTACTACTCGACCACTGAGAAATTTGAAATTTGTTTATCTATAACGTCAGATGTACCTATTAGGTACAGTTCTTAAATGTACAATTTGTACAATGCTCCGGTTCCCCTTTTTAAATATACGATGCTGTTATAAGTAGATGTTGCCAGTCGGACTCCCTCACCGTACCATTATCTATAATAATGAATAATCTGCTTAATATTTCAAACGTCTACCTGTTGTCGTTATTAATATCAAGCAGAATAATTATTTAAAAATGAAATTAACAGTAAAAAAAAATTTCCTCACGGGGAATCGAACCCGGTTCTACCGCGTGAGAGTCTGTTATGCTTACTACTTATCCACCAAAGAATATGAAAATCGTATATCTATAACGGCAAATGTATTACATAATTTTTTCTTAAAAGGAACTAAAGTTCCTACCGTGTGTCCCGTGACACGTTCTACCTTTTTGTTTATACTGGGACTTTTATTTTAAGAGACAATGTCGAGAATAGACACCTTCAGCTCGTCATAAGTTTTTACACGTATCCGTATCCGTATTGGAATTAGGTTGACGTGAAGAAATTGTCAAGAGAACCTTTTTAGCAGGAAACGTATCGTTTCGTTCTGTTTTCAATTGTATAACCTCAAAGTTTTTTCATTTTACCTTTTTATATTTTTGTAAATCGTAAAATGGGAGCGATATTAAATAATCCATTGCTGCGAGACGAGGACGATGATGATTTGGACGACCTATTTTTATGCATATTTTGCATTACCAAAATAATGTTGGGTCTTCGAAAGGGTTCTGGCCAAGAACCTTCCTCAGGAGGTGAAGGTCGTCCTCTGGTCCGTAAAAAAGAAGCTTCCGTTTATCACTCCACTCATAATTTGTACACAATTCTTTGGTAAGAGTGAAAATAAAATTAAAAATATTGTGGTTATAATTAAACCACCAAAGAAGAAGGAGAAGACCTGTAAAATAGCACTAATAGCACGGAATACTGACTTTGGTCGGGATACGGATACGTTGAAGTAAACGGAGTAGGGACCGTAACAATACGTTCAACGCATCATATCAGCTGAGACGTTACGGGTCTACACATCCGCAGTTCGTTACGGATACGGATACGTGAGAAATTGAGACAAGCTGAAAGTCTCTAATATGTATTGTGAAAGACTGTAATGTGAGGTGCACCCGGTAAGCTCTATCTTTATAAAAAACATGTTTTATCAAATGAAAACTGACAGAAGTAGTTATTCTCCCATACAGCTTTGAACTTCCCAGCATTGTTGTTGAATATTCATTTTTCTCCATGTTTGTCATTGAAATAGGTAAAAAAACGTTTTATTATTTTATATTTTTTTATTCAATGAAATATATGAACATGATGATTATTGCTTCATTTTTCTCACTTCATGCATTATATGGTCCATTTTTTTTTTCATCTCATTTAATTTCACTTGACTATTTAATTGTTATTATTGTAATATCAATCTAATGTTGAGTAACTTCAAATGAAATGTCATTTTGCAATGAAAGTAAAATTACAGTAATTTTAAATAAGCCGCTAAAACTGTAACTGTAAAACTACAGGAAAATTACAGGAATCTTCTTTTTCGGCTGTTAGCAAAGTTCACAACCATCTGATTTGTGTTAGAGGTACTGACGGGACTCTCAAGGTGGCGCCACCCGTACAAA
>CAJUYI010002974.1:10760-26637 GCA_910591695.1 Galerucella pusilla | reverse complement strand
TTTTATTTTTTTTATTTCTCTGCTTTTTTATAATTTTTTTCACTTCATTGGTCTATTTTTTCCAAATTCTATTTGTTTGGGTTAAATTTTATATCAGAGTTCATAAATTATACATTTTCTATATTCATTTTAAATTTTTTTGAATTTCTTGTGTTTATTTATTCTTATTTTTTTCATTCTCTGCTTTTTTATGATCATTTTTTTCACTTTATTGGTCTATTTTTTCCAAATTTTATATCAGAGTTCATAGTTTATGAATTTTTTATATTCATTTTAAAATTTTTCGTGTTTATTTATTTTTATTTTTATTAATACTTTTTCATATTTTTTTCACTTTATTGGTCTATTTTTTCCAAATTTTAGTTATTTGCGTTAAATTTTTTATCATAGTTCATAGTTTATAAATTTTCTATATTCATTTTAAAAATTTTTTGGCTAATTTATTTTCATTTTTTTTAATTCTCTGCTTTTTTATGATAATTTTTTTCACTTAATTGGTCTATTTTTTCCAAATTTCATTTGTTGGCAATAATTTTTATATCAAAGGTCATAAATTATAAATTTTCTATATTCATTTTAAATTTTTTTTTGAATCTTTTGTGATAAATCATTCTTTTTTCAATTCTCTGCTTTTTTATGATAATGTTTTTCACTTTATTGGTCTATTTTTTCCAAATTCCATTTCTTTGTGTTAAATTTTATATATCAGAGCTCATGGTTTATAAATTTTCTATATTTATTTTAAAAATTCTTGTATTTTTTGTGTTTATTTTTTTAAATCTTCTATTTTTTTATAAATATTTAAACAATTTCCCAATATTTTCAAGACGCTTCAAATTTCTTCTCAATAAATTTATTTTTTTTTTCAATATTCATTATCTTCATTTTTTTGTCCCAATTTTTTCCCAGAGTAAACAGTTAGAATTAGGAGACAAAATGGACCTGGCCAGTTACCTCTTGAAGCCAGTCCAAAGAATGGGAAAATACGCTTTGCTACTTCAACAATTGATGAAAGCCTGTCCATCTTCTTCCTCCGAAAGAGTCTTCCAAGAAATGGAAGACTTGAAATTAGCCGAAGAAATGGTCAGATTCCAATTGCGACATGGAAACGACTTACTAGCCATGGATTCCATAAGAGAATGCGATGTAAGTTTTTAACATACATTTTATCAACAATTACTTTTTATCCACAGCTTCCTGAGTCATCAAACCATGCTTTACAGGAGTAGCAGATCAAAATTCCACCCATTCCCGAATTTTCTTAAATTTTTCTTCCCATCCCCAAACCATTCGCTCCTTCATAATCTCATTTTCCAGCGTATACAGTCGAAAACATTCGATATTGCCACGTTTAACTACGAAAAAGCTAAAGTGCTAAGTATAAAGTGATGATAATTAGAAAAGGGACTTTTTATTATTAACAACATTAAAAATATGATTAAACGTTAATTTTTAATGTGCCTGTTCCCTTGTTTTTTGTCTATTAACATTATTTATGAATATTAAAAGATAAAAATAGATACCGTACGCCATTTGTTCGTTTATGACAGATATTCGCCATGTTTCCTCGCCTCTTACCGATGCCCCGTAGCTTCAGATAAACTTGCCAAACTACACCCCGATTTTGACAAGTTTTTAATTCCAGGTAAACCTCAAGGAACAAGGTCGCCTCCTTAGACAAAACGAATTTCTCGTTTGGGAAGGACGGAGCGGTAAAAAATCGCTCAGACAAGTTTTCCTTTTCGAAGATTTGATACTATTCAGCAAAGCCAGAAGATTTCCTGACCGCAAGGTGAATATTTCAGCTTAAACTCCGGTTTTTTAACCTTGCGGCTGCCGTACGTGAAAAAACTTACGTGTAAACAGGGCTTTATGAATTTTTTTTTTATAATTTTTTTTCAGAATCTCGACTTATACATTTATAAAAATAGTATTAAAATGACTGATATCGGGTTGACTGCGAAAATTGGTGAAAGTCCAACGAAATTCGA
This sequence comes from Galerucella pusilla, assembly GCA_910591695.1. Lineage (NCBI taxonomy): Eukaryota > Metazoa > Arthropoda > Insecta > Coleoptera > Chrysomelidae > Galerucella > Galerucella pusilla. Next base: position 24,646 of record CAJUYI010002974.1, on the reverse strand, counting down.
GATTTGGTTTAGAAAGAGGAAACCGAACGATACTTTCACTCTTCAATCGATGACTGAGGAAGTGAAGAAAACTTGGACTGAGGAGCTGTCGCAGCTGTTGTGGCGACAAGCTATTAAAAATAGGGGTAGGTTGTTATATATACAGTGTGTGGGAGAATTTTTATTTTTTTTAAATTTTTATTGCAGCTGTTAGAATGGCGGAAATGTCTTCGATGGGTATTGGAAATAAACCTTGTTTGGACATTAGACCTAGCGATAATCAGATCAGCGACAGATCCATCAGTTTTGCTCAACTTAGTCGAAGTAAGTCTTATAAAAAATGTAGTTTTTTAGAAATATCCAAACCTCTTCCTAGAACCTTGAAATTTATAAGAACCAGCTTTAAATTGAAAAAAAATTATTGCACGGCTTGCCAATGCTACAATTCTAATTTTATTTAATTTATAATATTTTTTTTTCAATTTATTTTTTTTTCTTCGTTAATTTTTGTTTATTTATCAATTTTTATGAATAAATGTTTATTATGGAGTGTTTTTTTTCTGTTTTATTGCAAATTGTTTAAATCTGCTCCTTCAGTTTGATATTTTAAAAAAAATTTTAAAAAAGGGGGGCCATGTGAAAAGAAAAAATTTCGTGGCATTTTCTACGATCTATAAATTTTATGTTGAATTTATTGAAAACTATTTTTCAATGGATGTAAATTCTATTAAACGTTTTTGTGGGTTGGGGGAAAAATAACACAAATTCTAGTGCAGATTTCCTTGGATCAATATCAAAAATTCACATAAATTTGAAGTGAACAAATATTCAAGGTATAGTGCAAAAATAATTATCCAAAAATACCAGAAAAACCTCCGGATCTGTTTGGGCCGACTTTTTTTGTGAAACACTCTAGCATAGTGACTGGAGACACATTTTTTTAATAAAAGAAATATTTCAATAAAACTTCAACTTTTTAAAACTATTCTAAAAATGCTTGGTATTTTTTTTGATTTCAATAATAAATTTCCATTGTATTAACAATAAATGCATATTTTGAGTTGACTCAACGAATTTTCAATGTGTGATTCAACAAATAGGATGATTTATGTATTATGACAAACAATATTTTTTATTATTTCAGTTACAATAACATTCCAAACACTCCTCGTATTTTGATGTTACTCTTCCACCTCTTACCAGATCCTTATCAGCCTTCTAATTTTTCTCTCCAATTAAATTTTGATTTATTTTCCAATTTAAAATAATTAACTATTTATTTTAACAATTACTCATACCGTATTTTATAGAATAATTTCTTTATTTTTCACAATTTTTTCTATATTTTTAAAAAAAATTAATTCATTTCGAAAATTTTATCTAAATTATTCATAATAATTTTCCTATTCCAATAATTTTGGAAATAATTCGCTGTTCCTTCCAATTTTTCTCAATTCCTCTACAATATTTCATAAATTTTTTCTCAACTTTCCAAAATAATTCACCTATTAAAAAATTCTTTTATATTTTTCAAAATAATTAATGCAGTTCGAAAATGTTTTCTAACATCCATAATGATTTTTCCATTTCAATAATTATCTAAATAATTCGCTTCCCTTCCAATTTATCTCAATTCCTCCACAATATTTCAACAATTTCTTCTCAATTTTCCAAAATAATTCACTTATTTAAACATTCTTTTATATTTTTCAAAATAATTAATCCATTTCGAAAATGTTTTTTAACATCCATAATAATTTTCCTATTGCAATAATTTTGGAGATAATTCGCTTTTCTCCCAATTTTTCTTTATTTTCTACAATATTTTTTCCAAAACAATTCACTTATTTAAACATTCTATCATACTATTCAAAATAATCAATTCATTTCGAAAATGTTTTCTAACATTATCCATAATAATTTTCCTATTTCAATAATTTTGGAAATAATTCGCTTTTCCTTCCAATTTTTTTCAATTCCTCTACAATATTTCATAAATTTTTTCTCAATTTTCCAAAATAATTCACTTATTTAAAAATTCTTGAATTATTGTTATTTAAATAATTCGCTTTCCTTCTAATTTTTCTTAATTCCTCTACAATATTTCAACAATTTTTTCTCAATTTTCCAAAATAATTCACGTATTTGAACATTCTTTCATATTTTTCAAAATAATTAATCCACTTCGAAAATGTTTTCTAACATTATCCATAATAATTTTCCTATTTCAATAATTTTGGAAATAATTCGCTTTCCTTCCAATTTTTCTCAATTCCTTTACAATATTTCAACAATTTTCTCTCAATTTTCCAAAATAATTCACTTATTTAAACATTCTTTTCTCTATAGCCGTTCCACGCTTCCGTAATTCCATAGCAGGCTCAATAGCCGATAGCTGTCGACCAGTAGCTCGACCTCAATCAGTAATATCGATGTCAAGCGTTTCGTCAAGTAGCACAAGTTCGGGTGGATCAGCAGGCTCCGCCGGAACACCGACCGGACCAACTCCACTAAGCTTAGGTTTTGAAAACTGCGACGGATCACAGAATTTTCACAAATCTTCCACATTGAATAGCCAGTGCTCCGTAGGTAAGAATTATCCTCAATTTCATATTTATTTTGATTGATTTATTTGAATTACGCCACTCCTTTTATTATCCTTTGAAAAATCCTTAAAATATCAGATTTGGGGGTGGAGAAATATTAAAAATAAATTTAAAAAAAGATTTGAAAACTTGTAAAATTTTTTCGTTCTTGGGGAAGTAATTTAGCAAAAAAGGGGGGATCTCTCAAAATAACGCAAAATAGTCGTTCTTTAAGGGGGGTATAAAAATTTGGAAAATAAATTTAAATTTCTAAAATTACGGCAAAATTAAAATAAAATCTTTCTCTAGGGGTGGGAAAATTTTAGAAATACGTGAAAATATTTTACAGAATGTCTTCTAAATTCCCAAGCTCTCCTTTCCAATCAAACCTTCTCCTTTCCATCGTACTTTACCCAATTTGGTTATTTTTGGAAAGTTAATCGAGGGTTTTTTTTTTCTAGAGAGCGGAATCATCGCGGACATGTCTGTGGGCTCTGACGAATTTTCGGAACAAGCACCATCAGGCCTTTAAATTAAAATATAATAATAATGAAAAATAAAGAGAAATTTATTATGAAATAATTTTTATATTAGGGGTATTCCATACCAAATCGACCACTTTTGAACCCGACCCCTTTAGATTTTGCTGGCAATTTTCCATACTTTTCTACCCTTTGAAAAACATTTTTGAGAATTTTTTTAAATTTTTTCGTCCAACCTCAAAAAAGATGAATTTTTCAAATAAATGGTTTTTTTATTTTCAAATAGCTATAACTTTTTTAGAAATTGACTTGTGGGTACCTTTTTTTTAAAAATTTTTTGTTTTTGAATTAATTTTTCGAAAAAATACACGAAAAAATTTTAACATGATCAATTATATAAAATAATCGGTTTTTTGAGTAGAATCGTCATTTTTTCGAAGCTCGCTTTTTTTTTCAAAAACTTTAATCAATTTGACAACTATCCCCGCTTATCCCGGAGTGGGCCGATCTTTTTTATATTTTTTTAATATTCTTTTTCAATTATTTAAAAAAAAATTGTCAAATTTTCAAAAATGGAAAAAAAAATTTCCGTAAATTTTCTTTCTACCATAATTTATTTTATGATAAAATAAAGTTTGGGGAAAAAACTTTTTTACATTTTTGAAAATTTGACACTTTTTTTAAATAATTAAAAAAATATATTGAAAAAATATTAAAAAAATCGGCCCACCATAAGTGGGGATAGTTGTCGAATTGATTAAAGTTTTTGAAAAAAAAGGCGAACTTCGACAAAAATGAGGATTTTACAAAAAACACCGATTATTTTATATAATTGATCAGGTTAAAATTTTTGCGTGTATTTTTTCTTGAAGTTGATTCAAAATAAAAAATTAAAAAAAAGGACCCATAAGTCAATTTATAAAAGAGATGGCTATTTGAAAATAAAAAAGCCATTTCTTTGAAAAATTCATCTTTTTTGAGGTTGGACAAAAAATTCGAAAAATTCTCAAAAATGTTTTTCAAAGAAAAAGAAAATGATGGAAAATTGTCAGGAAAATCTAAAGGGGTCGGGTTCAAAAGTGGTCGATTTGGTATGGAATACCCCATAACATTGTTTTGGCTGTTTTAAGTCAACACACACCATGTGCCAGGTTATAATTCTAATTATTCTTAAGTAATTATTATTTCGAATAAAAAATTTATATCATTGATTGATTAATTTATATTTTTTGTAAATACTACTACTAAATTTTATGTTCCTCAAATTATTTCGTTGTGAATTTTGACTTGCCGACTGGTGAATTTTTTTTTATTTCCGAAAATTCGGTTTTTAAAAAAAATTCAATAATTTTATTTATCGCGAGTCAACAGATGCGTCGTACAGTGAAATCTACTGTTGTTTTTTTTTTCAAAAAATTATAAATTATCGCAGTGGATTACACTGTTGCCAAATCTGAAATTATTTCTTGTATTTTATGGATTTGAAGGTATTTTAAAGTTTTGATACACTTTGCATTTTCTCATTTTTAAATAAAATTATGAAATTATTCATTTATAATTAATATTATATTATACTTATATATTACTTTTTTAAATTTATTTATATCTTAACAATTTTATATTTTTAAATAATTCACTCAATGCAAATTTCTTAAACATCTGATTTATTTGAATAATTTTTGTTTAATATTGAAATTAATCTACAGAGTGATTCCGAAAAACTTTAAATTACCTACCGTTTTACGTCTGGGGTATTCCATACCAAATCGACCACTTTTGATCCCGACCCCTTTAGATTTTGCTGACAATTTTCCATCCTTTTCTACCCTTTGAAAAACATTTTTCAAATTTTTTCGTCCAACCTCAAAAGTTATTAATTTTTCAAAAAATGGCTTTTTTTATTTTCAAATAACCATAACTTTTTTAGAAATTGACTTTTGGGTACCTTTTTTAATTTTTTTTTTTGTTTTTGAATTTAACATGATCAATTATATAAAATAAACGGTTTTTTGAGGAAAATCGTCATTTTTTCGAAGTTACCTTTTTGTTTAAAAACTTTAATCAATTTGACTATCCAACTATCCCCGCTTATCCCGGAGTGGGCCGTTTTTTTTTATATATTTTTTAATGATATAAAAAAAATTGTAAAATTTTCAAATATGGAAAAAAAAATTGTCCGTAAACTTTATTTCTATCCTAAAATAAGTTATGGTAGAATTAAAGTTTGCGGAAAAATGTTTTCTTCCATTTTTGAAAATTTGACAATTTTTTTATAATTGAAAAATATATTTAAAAAAATAGGCCCACTCCGGTATAAGCGGGGATAGTTGTCAAATTAATTAAAGTTTAAAAAAACGGCGAACTTCGAAATAATGACGATTTTACTCAAAAAAGCGATTATTTTATATAATTGATCATATTAAAATTATTTTGTGTATTTTTCCGAAAAGTTGATTCGAAAACAAAAAATTTTAAAAAAAAGGTACCCACAAGTCAATTTTTGTGGGTACCTTTTTATTAATTTTTTTTGAAAAATTCATAACTTTTTTGAGGTTGGACAAAAAAATATGAAAAAATTCTCAAAAATGATTTTCTACCCTTTGAAAAACATTTTTTCAAATTGTTTTGTCCAACCCCAAAAAAGTTATTAATTTTTCAGAAAAATGGCCTTTTTTATTTTCAAATAGCCATCTTTTTTAGAAATTGACTCTTGGGTAGAAATTTTTTTTGTTTTTGAATGAACTTTTCGAAAAATTACACGAAAAAAATTTAACATGATCAATTTTATGAAATAATCGATTTTTTGAGTAAAATCGTCATTTTTTGGAAGATCACCATTTCCTTTTCTTTATTTTTCAAAAAAAAACTTCAATTAATTTGACAACTATCCCCGTTTATCCCGGAGTGGGCCGATTTTTAAAAATATTTCTCTCAATTATTGAAAATTTTCAAAAATGGAAAAAAAGAATTTTACGTGAATTAAGTCTAAAAATTTAAAATATTTTTGAAAATTTGAGTTTTTTTTCAAATAATTAAAAAATATATTTAAAAAAATCGGCCTACTCATGATAAACGGGGAAAGTTGTCAAAATAATTGAAGTTTCTTTTGAAAAAAAATGGCAAACTTCGAAAAATGACCATTTTACTCAAAAAACCGATTATTTTATATAATTGATCATGTTCAATTTTTTTCGTGTATTTTTTCGAAAAAAGTTCATTCAAAAACAAAAAATTAAAAAAAAAGGTACCCACAAGTCAATTTCTAAAGAGGTTATTGCTATTTGAAAATAAAAAAGCCATTTTTTTGAAAATTCATCTTTTTTGAGGTTGGACAAAAAAAATTTAAAAAATTCTCAAAAATGTTTTTCAAAGGACGGAAAATTATCAGCAAAATCTAAAGAAGCCGGGTTCAAAAGTGGTCGATTTGGTACGGAATACCCCGTATACATATAGTAAATAATAGAGTACCTAATATTCCGAAAAAAAAATTATAAAAGCATATTTTATTATTATTGAATACCATTTAATTTATTATTATATACTAGTGTGTACTTAAATATGTCATATTTGATATACCAGTACTCCTGCGACTAATAATCTTATTTCTATATCAACTTTCCAGTACAAAGCAATTCTTATCTTCCAGTCGTCTCATTTTTTTTCTTTTTATGACGTTCACTATTAGGAAAAAGGCAAAAATTTAAAATTTTCCGTTCTCTTTTCGAAAATAACGTACGCTGAATTGATGTTGGTTACACATTTTTATCCCGCGTCATTTTTTGGGTACCTTAAATTAATATTTTATTGAAAGGGGGTACTGGTGGGTTACAGCTACTAAAACTAAAACGGAACTCAATAGATTCAGGGAATTGATATCACCATCGCTTTGTACATAAATACTATTTCAGTCATTAACACACACACACCTGATCACTAATACAAAAACGATAGTTTTAAACGAATTTTTGTAAATGCATGGATTTTTTTTTATAATACACTGTGTAGTCATATTCGAAAAATTAATGGAATATATTATATTATAAATATTATGTAAAAAGTAACTGGGAGCGTATTTAATTTTATGCCTTCACATTTGCAATTAACTTTAACCATCCTTTTTCCATTTTTATCCATTCTCCGTCTTCTATGAATTGCCGGGAATTTCGAAATTTTCGAAAAAAAAAATGTTTTTGACATAAAAAATGGTCAAAATTCGTTTAAAGGGGTTTTTTGGGACAGAAAATTGACTGCCACAGTCTGTTTTTGTATAATAGCTATTTGTGTATTAAGAGCGGAAAGGAAACGCATTTTCTGCTCGAATTGCACACAAGATTTTTTCTACGATCACCTTATTTTTAAGCAAATAATTAAAAAAAAAAACATGAAAAGTACACTTTATTAGAATGGGATGTTGAAAACATGTAACAATTATTGTTTTTCGCATTTACCTCTGGATTTAGTTGGCAGAAGATTAAGAGTAATATTTTTAGCAAAATCTGCTATATCTGGAGGTGTGCTTGAAAATTCACTGTCACTATCCATTTTTCAAATAGCTATTTATAAACAGACAACTTTTTTATAAACTAAAAATTAAATAATGACGTTTCATTAATTCCATAGTCTACTATTTTCACAAAATAGTAGGAAGGTACTTAAATATGCAATCACTGTTGCATCTAGGTGTATAATGCATTGCCTACCTTCTGACTGTTATATTTCTACTACGTAAACTTGTCCGCATAAATCAATACTATGAAAATAGGAATCTGCAAAAACGATCAAGAAAATTGTCAATCTTAACAACGTTATATTTGTAATAAGTTGTAAATATTAATTTTTATCTTGAACTAAGAAATAAATCCTTCACTGTAGTATTGAGTCAAAATAAAATCAATGTATGAGGTTTAAATTATTTTATAATTTCAATAAAATTAAACATATAAAATATACACCTCCATCTATTTGTTGGTAGCGTAACCTGCAGCGTTGTAAATCCAGTAACTTGTATAAATTGTAGATGTCAGTCAATGAAAACAGTCGAGCGGAAAAGTACGCTCTAGAGCGTAAATAATGTCAATTATGACAGATCGCGGAAAACATCAACTTTGCGGTTAGATTTGAGTGTGCAAAAGTCTACTTTGGGTAGTGATCGTAGGAAAAATAATTTTTTCTCCTCCAAATGAAGTTAGGAAAATTTCGAAATTCCATTTTTCAAAACTAAAGATGCTCATAACTCGACTAATATGATAAATAGAACGTTTTAGTCGATTCAGGGGTAAATTTTTCATAAATTTGTGGATTTTGAATCGGTATTTCAAAGTATTAAGGAAGTTTGAATATTTAGATCTTCCAAAGTTGAAAAAAAAGGTATTTTAATAACCATGAATCAAGAAAAGTCCATCGATGGAGATTCATGTGGATCCACTTTCTTAAACCAAAAAATACTCATAACAATAAAATTGGAAAGTTAGAACGCTCTATTGATTACCAAAGTACACTCGAGACTGCAAATTGATATCCGAGGCTAGCAAGCAGACGAGACACTAGCCAATTTTTCTCCGAGGTACACACTACATTTTTTCTTCGACCTTTACAAAAAATTTATAATTTTCTAATGAAAAGTCGACTGTTATTAAAGGCAAGTATTTCGTAAATAATTGATTTGACAACAGCTAATGACGATTTACGATTTTTTTATCCAGAAAAAAGTACGTGTATGTCATTTTTCATAAAGGTCAACGAAAAAGGTAAAAATGAAATCTGTAATCTGTTTTTGTATAAAATCATTTTTTCTCCTCCAAATGAAGTCAGGAGATTTTCGAAAATCCACTTTTCAAAACCAAAGTTAGTGGGAACCAGTTACATTAAATATTTCTATACCTACCCCTTGCTTCAAAATTTCCGAAAAAAAAAATGTTTATGATATAAAAAATGCTCATAATTCGTCTGGAGGGGTTTTTTGGGACGAAAAATCGACTGCCACAGTCTGTTTTTGTATAAAATCATTTTTCTCCTCCAAATGGAGTCATGAAATTTTGGAAAATCCACTTTTCAAAACTAAAATCACTCATAACTCGACTAATATGATAGATAGAACGTTCTAGTCTTCGGCAACCGATTCAGGGTGAAATTTTTCATAAATCTGTGGATTTTGAATCGATATTTCAGAGTATTAAGGAAGTTTGAATATTTAGATTGTTCAAAGTTAAGAAAAAAATCTTTTTTCAGCAAGAAAAATGTTATAAATTCGTTGAGGGTTTTTTTGAGACGAAAAATTGATTGATACCTTCCATTTTTTTTATTAATTCAATTCGCCTTCAAATATTTTCATAACATTTTCGAAAATCCACTTTCTTGAACCAAAAAATACTGATAACTTGATTAATAATATTGGAAATTTAGAACGCTCTAATGATTACCAAAGTACACTCGAGCCTGCAAATTGATATCCGAGGCTAGCAAGCAGACGAGACACTAGCCAAGGGTACTTCGAGGTACACACTACATTTTTTCTTCGACCTTTACAAGTTTTCTAATGAAAAGTCGACTGTTTTTAAATGCAAGTATTTCGTAAATAATTGATTTGACAACAGCTAATGACGATATACGATTTTTTTTTCTCCTCCAAATGGAGTCAAGAAATTTTCGAAAATCTACTTTTCAAAATTAAAGTTAGCGGGAACCAGTTTACATAAAAAATGTTTTTGATATAAAAAATGCTCAAAATTCGTCTGGAGGGGTATTTTGGTTTTTTGCCACAGTCTATTTTGTATGAAATCAATTTACCTCCCTTTTTCGACAATCTACTTCCTAAAACAGAAAGCAACTCATAACTCGACTAATGTTCTAGCCTTCACCAATCAATTCTGGGTGAGATTTTTTTTTTGGGATGATGAAAAATGGTAGAAATTTGTGTTTTTTGACTATCGTCATCACCCCACCCATCACCCCACAGGTATATCAAGTTGTTTTATAAAATCGTTCTATATCAAACAATCTCATAATTATCGCAGTTTTCCACGCCGAAACGTAAAATCGAAACTAGCGTTCACCTTTAATCTCAAACACTCCCAATAGAGGGCATGAGGAGTATTTCCAGCGTATAATTTAATTTAACATCTAAGTAGGTTTATTCGAACAGTTTTTAAATTAAAATTAAAAAATAACTTCGCATAATGATGGAATTTTTTTGAAGATTCATTTTATTTCAGAAAAATAATTTGATATACCATGGGTTTACCAAAGTAGTTCTCCTATCTGTTTATCTCCATAACTTTGTATTCCTTTTTTTTTTTCGTTATTTTGTAATCCTTGTCTATTCATATCGGTTTCCTTGCAACCCATTTTTCTCTGGATTTCCCTAATTCGCAAATGTCGTAAGTCCATTCTTACCAAAATTGGGTTTTTGGCACCCTTTCGCTTAATATTATCGTAAAAAAATTTTTGTTTTCTATAAACAGTTTTAAAATAACAGATTCTAACCCTAAATTACTTAGTGTGCCAAAATGGAATCATCAACCACTAATAATTCAACCCAATAAGACATTTTTATCCTCCCCTGTAAAATCAGTCAAAATGGTAAGGGTAGGGTAACGATATGGCATTGCTTAATGTATTCCAATCACCCTCGTAGTTAGCAAAAAGTTCCAGCGACAATCGACATATTTTCGTAAAGTTAGTTGTCCTTAATTCGAACAAAACCAAACCGTAAAACTGGAAAGTACGTTTTAATTATAATATATAGTTTGAATTTTAGTAAAATTTGAGACGGAAATACTTTTGTGGAACATTCCTAGTTTAATTAAACTAGTAACATATTTCCCAGTTACAATGAAGTTTGAGTGCCGAATGCAGGATTATAAAAAAAAATTAACTTGAAGTAATAAATTTATTCGAATACTACACGAAAATGATACTCAGTTTTTTCAATTAAAAATTGAAAAAAAATGTCTCTTCTACACTATATCAAATTTATTTCTCCCAGAGGCGTAACCAATTTTTTTTTTATGTAAAATATTAAAATTGGCTGAAGATCTGATGCAACTGTAACGTTTATTCTAATTTATATTTACAATTAATTTATATTTACAGATTTATATTCAAATACAGTCCTTATTTACTAATTTATATAATACACTAAACACACACTAACTATAATTTATATGAGAGTCACTTTACCGAGGCGCGATTGCTTTCTTTCAGTATCAACACTAACTGACTAACTGACCCCGCTGCGATGCTCGTCGCCTATTTATACTCGCACGTATGTTCTAGAGACTTCTCGAACTCGAAGTTTTTGTGGATGCGCCGGGTTTTTCTAGATGTTACGTTTTCCAGATCATTCTTGAAAATACGGCGGAGGAGCCATAGTCGTATCATATGGGAATTTCACAGCAGCTCGCGTAACACAACTAATTTCCCAAAACAAAAATATTTAAAAATACACGAAATTAGTCATTTTAAAATGTTTCAACCCCAGAAAGCCACCCCTACAAATTTCACCCCAAAACGTTTTGGTACGTTCCTGGACATTTAGAGAACGAAAATGATATATTCAGTGTCGCATGGTTTTTTCAATTAAAATTTGAAAAAAAAATGTCTTCTACACTCTATCAAGTTTATTTTTCCCAGTGGCGTAGCCAAATTTTTTTTATGTAAAATATTAAAATTGTCTAAAGATCTGATGCAACAAATTCCCGAAAACAAAAATATTCACATATTTAAAAATACACGAAATTAGTCATTTTCAGATGTTTTGGTATTTCAACCCCCAAAAAAACCACCCCTACAAATTTCACCTCAATCCATTTTTGTACGTTCCTGGACATTTAGAGGTATATTCAGTGTCGCATGGTTTTTTCAATCAAAATTTGAAAAAAAAATCTATCAAATTTATTATTCCCAGTGGCGTAACCCAATTTTTTTTATGTAAAACATTAAAATTTGCCGAAGATCTGATGCAACAAATTTCCGAAAACAAAAATATTCAAAAATATTTAAAAATATTCAAAAACTCGTGTATTTTTGAATATTTTTGAATATTTTTGTTTTCGAAAATTTGTTGCATCAGATCTTCATCAAGACTAGACAATAACATAAACGACACACTAGAACTTATACTTGGTGAAAAATCTAATCTAATTTTTGTGTATATTTATATATGTATATATTTATGTCGCTAATTACCCCAGAGGTAGATGTGACTTTTTTGTAAATAAAAAAAAAATAAAAAAAAAAAAAATAAAAAAAAAAAAAAAAATAATAAAAAAAAAAATAAAAAAAAAATAAAAAAATAAAAAAAATAAAAAAAAAAAATCTTCAGCCAATTTCAATATTTAGTCATTTTGAGATAAAAAAAATATGTTTTGATATTTCAACCCCAAAAATGCCACCCCTTCAAATTTCATCTTAATCCTTTTTTGGACGTTCCCGGATATTTAGAGAACCCACAAAAATAAAATAAAAATCCTTGGAAAATTATCCCATCCCCAATAACACAACATACGACATCGAACTAATAAGTGGACACACTGTATATCGTTCCAATGTTGATTCGAAGGATACTAATTTTGTTTACCCATCGTCCTTATATTAATTCTCTTATATTTGTTGAAGGATTTCTCATTTCATTTTCCTTGAATATTTAAACTTTGTGTCGATGGTTTCTTTGTGTACATTAGTGGTTTTTGTGATGTCGCAAGTTTTTGAAATTTCCTTTTGAGGACAGGAGATTAATTATTATTGTGCATTTCGTCGGGGTTAATTCCTTCAAAGGGAAAACGATAGAAATGTATTTTGAATTAAATAGAGCGATGTATATAATTATATTTTGGAGGAGAGCAAAATTTGACATCGCTTTTGAAATTGATTCAGTGACTTAGAAGCACGTCTTGATCGATAGAGAAATATCAGTTTTCTCATAACTATACATAATTATACAGGGTCTTTCTCAACTTGTTTCTGACGTTCCTTCTACTATTTATATTTCTCTGATTTTTTTTTGTTTTTTACATTTCTCTTTTTTTCTTCCTTGAAAACTCCATTTTAATTTTCATCAACCAGCAAATCTCTTATTACTTTCATCTCCTGCATTTGTCTTCCTCCCATTTTAGTATCCTCCTTTATACCCACAAAATTTCATTCATTTATATCTGTACCTTGTCTTCTTGTAAATATTATTTTTGACTTCATATCTTCACTCTTCTAAGATTTTCTCACCAAAGGCAAACATTGTTTATATCTCGAACCACCCTGTATAAGGATCTTACACATTCTTTGAAGTCGAGCGTATGCTGTTCTCTTTATCTCTCGATATTTTCTAGGTTTCCTATTTTATGAACGTGTATCATTTTGTATTTTTATTAAGGGTTATTTCGACAAAAATATCTAAGTATATTTTTCTGATATTTGTAAATACATAATCCATCCATGTTAGAGATCATTTCAACGACGATATAAAGAAACGAGTCGTTTTATTTGGCAAAACCATTGAAACTATCCATTCGGACTGGAAATTTCTACGAGGGAGGGCCTACTTTTATTTCAGTCCCAAAATTGATGTTTTTGCTCTCTATACAGATCTTGGTTAGCTCTCGTGTACATATATTCACTAGATCCAGTTTTTTCCACGAATTTAGCAGCTTGGTTCCCTATACACTTTTTGGTTGCACCTTGTATCCATACATTCCCTAAATTTCACTTTTTCCCCAAAAATTAGTGTCTTAGCTAATAAGAACTTTTTAGTTACTCCACCTATGCAATCACTCATTAAATTCCTATTTTCTTCAAGAAATTATCCTTTTAGTTCACTCCTATCTTTTGGTTATCCCCTATATTCTTA
>CAJUYI010002973.1:26747-38900 GCA_910591695.1 Galerucella pusilla | reverse complement strand
GCGTAACCTAACTGAAGCTCGGATTCCGATTTCAAGGACGACGCGTGACCTTATAGGGAAACAATTTTGCTATTTTTATCCTCTTTTTTCCTGATTTTATGGAGTTGCCAATGTAACCGCCTCCACAAATAAATAAATAAAATCACATCCAGTATCTGTAGTTTCTCATATCTGAGATATTGAGATCTTTATTTAATTTTGCCTTGGATTCTGAATCTCTAAACTTTTAGGTGAGTATAGTTGAGCTAGCTCATTTTTTTATTCCTAGTTGCATCTTTGTGCCTTTAGGACAGCTTCTGCAGGATAATCAAATTCAAACGTCTTTTCTTGTTTCTTGACTGATGGCTCCACTTGGTGATGAAGCTGTCAGCAGACATAAGAAATGCCCTGGTTTAAAAAAATTGAGTACCTACGTATTATCTCATTAGCAGCTATTTAACTCGAATTCATCATTCTGAACAGTTTTTGTTCTGGGTAACCACATTATAATCCTATGAACATTTTTTATATCTTGTGATGAATGCGTAAAAGCAGCTTACTATTTTTTCTTTTGTCTGCTGGAGACGGATTTTGCAAAAAAGCGCTATCCCAATAACAACCGTTCCTGGTTCGTGCACTTCACAGAATCCCATCCATTTAATAACCAGGAGGAGTAGTTTGAAAAGCATTACACCACTAGAATTTACCAGATTAGTTACTAAAGGGTGTGTTCCGAAAAAGTAGTCAACAGTCGTGTTCCATATCTATTAAATATGCCTTGATTGATGAAGAAATCAGCCACGCATAGTCATCAGTCGATTTCTTGTCTGTCTAGTAGAATATTTAGATGTTAAACCACAGAATACACCATCCCAAGAAGCGAAGCTTGTGCTATTTTACAATACATTTTCTAAGTGCGCATGTCTGACAATCGCCATTTTAAGCCCGTGACATGTGATTTTATTTACCAGTTTACCAAAGAATTTTCTTTGTTGTAAGTTTTTTGATTATTTACATATTTTTTTGTGTTTTGAACGATAAAATTTGTTTACAAAATTGCATTTATTAGTTATGGCGCCAAAAACTTGTGCAATTCGTGGCTGTCATTCAAGTGATGGATAATAATAATTGAAAAACACAACAAAACTTCGATATCTATGGAGAAAAGTTTACTGTCGCTTCTTTTTTATAACTTCGTTGTCACAGATATCAGTACATTTTCTCTGGGTGTGAAATTTATTTCAGAATTTGGTGAAGTGTAACTTTTGACTATATAAATAATAAAAATTTTATAAACAAGCACCATACTTATTGAAATTTTATATCATCATTCACCGAAATTATTTCTATTGTAAACTGATATTATAAATATAATAATATAAATTAATATAATCTATTATTATCATTGGTATTGGTTTTTAGACTCACCCTATCCTACTTATAGTGCTACATAAATACATACTTACACATATAATTTCGATAACAATATAGAGAATAAGAATCATTTGGTACCTACACCAAAAACAGAAGCTAAGACTTATATTTATAATATTTTTCACAATATTTGTTGAGCTGTTGAATTAACTTAAACAATTAATAAGTTGAGTTTAACAATTAAAACTTTGTCGAAACAAGTCATAAAAAAAACAATTATTATTTGAGATTCTTTGGTTTCACTTTTTCGCGTGTAGTTAACAATTTAATTTACATTTTGTGAACAATTTTCTCAGTGTAACTTTATACGTTTTCTGCCAACGTCAGTTTGAAGGTCACGAAATTTTGCCCCCAAAACACCAAAGGATTTACGCCAGCTTTCGTTTCTTGTTTGGCTGGTGTATTCTGTGGTTAGACAGACGGGTATTCTGTCACATGTAAAACTTTGTCCTGTTTCGTATAGATTAGAACATCACTCTAATATAGCTGTTTTTGATTAGCAAATAACTGAATGCAATAAAAAAGAAGGCAATAAGTTTGCTTTTCAAATTATTCTATAATTTCCACAAAACCCATTCTTTTATATATTTTTTAAACCTTCGATAGCTTATAACCTCCATAGACTTTTGACGATAGCTTTCCAAATATGTAAAAATACAATGCATATAACGAACAAATAGTAACGTTTATTCAAAGGATTACACAATTGAATTTAATTTGTTTCAAAGCTTGCAAAATTTTATCCAATATAGATAACTTATTTTTGTTCATCGAACAGTATTTTTAATTCACTTGAGTATCACAATTTTTCAAAAGTCTTGGTATTCCACTAATCTCAGATTTCCTTAGTTAATGAACCGTTGATTCTACTACTCCTATGAGCAAATTGATGAGCATTCAATACCATGTTAATATACAAGTAATAATCTTACCAATTTCTTGAGAAATTGTAGATATAATATAAATGTATATAATTTTTGACGGTCCTAAATGACCTTTAAGCTCACCATTTATATTATTTTACGGGACTAAGCGAGGAGCTGGTACTCAAAGTAGAAGGAACCAAAATTGCAGATATTTAATACAAATGCCTACTGAAGTTTCTTAAGGAACAGTTTCAACGAAACTAAGTGAAAATAATTAAATAACAAGAGCGGAGGCGATAACAAATTAAGTATGTATTACTATCTCTTAGAACTATCAAAAATGAAAACTATCAGCTGATGTCAATATTAAAAATTGTTGTGTGAAACTGGGCGGATCTGACCAATCAGAGGTCTACAGAATTGCCAACTTAACCCTTGAGAAATCGGGTGCTTGCAAATCACTTGAAGAGTCGGGTGGGGTCTGTGAGACCCAGTTTTTATTTTGCAGAATATATTATAAAATAATAAAATAAAACTATTTTATACGCAAAATATCATTTTTTATTTCATTTTTAATACATCTTAGCTATTTTGAATCCAACAATAAAATAAAAAACGTTTCTTAATAAAATACGAAAAATAGGTTAACAAAAATGCACTTTTTTACATTTATAGTTCATTTAAAAACCAGGAGGAGTAATTTGAAAAGCCTTACTCACACCACTAAAAGTTACCAGATTAGTTACTAAAGGGTGTGTTCCGAAAACGTATTCAACAGTCTTGTTCCAAATATATTAAATATGCCTTGATAGCAAAGACATTAGTCATAAGTCGATTTCTCCTCTGATCTGCAGTATTATATTTTTCAAATGTACCTACGCATTAAACAAAATGTAAGACTTTTTCCTGTTTCGTTTCTTATTCAAACATAAGATTCAAATCGACAACAAACAAATTATGGTAATTGTTGATGGTGGAGAATTACAGTTAGTCAAGTTACTTTGATTATATTTATTACAATTAAATTGAAAAGAATATGACAATTGATAATATGTTCTGGCAATAACAATACTACAAAATTAACAGCATTGTAGTGAAATATGCAGTATTAATTCAAACATTTCCAACATTCATCTTTATGTTGCCGGATTAAGTGTAATAAACCACTTTTCAAATACTTACTTCTGAGATACCTTCTTCCTTCTTTTTAACTTCAAAAACCAATAATGTATTTTCTACCAAACCCATTCTTTTCTATATTGTTTTATATCTTCCATGGCATGTTCTTCCGATGAACCTTGACGATTTCTTCCCAAATATGTATATAACAAATAAATAGTACCTACATTTGACTCGTCAAAAGGTGACACAGATGAATTTAATTTGTTTCAAGAAAGTCTGAACGTTTCTTTGAAGCTTACAGAATTTTGTCCAGCACAGATCTCATTTTTGTTCTTCGAACAACATTCTTTATTCACTCATCACAATTTTTCAAAAGTCCCGGTATTCCACCAATATTTTCTGCACTATATAAAGTTCCTCTACTTCAGTATTCCCTTAATACTCGCTAAACCAACTTTACTACTTTAAGAAAAATGTAAAGTAATAATGTACCCACTGCTTGAAAATATTTTTGGTTTTTCATCCAATATTTATTTATTTATCTGTTAGAACTATCAAAAATGAAAACTATCAGCTGATGTCAATATTAAAAAGTGTTGTGTGAAACTGGGC
This sequence comes from Galerucella pusilla, assembly GCA_910591695.1. Classification (NCBI taxonomy): domain Eukaryota; kingdom Metazoa; phylum Arthropoda; class Insecta; order Coleoptera; family Chrysomelidae; genus Galerucella; species Galerucella pusilla. The sequence continues at coordinate 34,887 of CAJUYI010002973.1, read as the reverse complement.
TGAATCAGACCAATCAGAGGTCTACAGAATTGCCAACTTAAATTCAAATCACTCCTCCTGGTTTTCAAATGAGGTTGTAGTAGAAAAAACCCTAATCCTCACTTCAATTTTCAATGCATTCTTCGCACATCGGACGAACATGTTCTAAGCATAGCCATTTTTAGTTATGAATAAAAATACTTACTTCATGTGAATTATATTATAAAAAAACAGAAAAACAAATTCACTTGTCGAAGCTACAAAAGTTACTTAAATGGTCGGGTGGGGTCTGACAGACCAAACATGCAAATAACTAGCGAACTATTGGACACTAACGCACACGCCTTGGTTCACTAATACTCGACCTTCGGACGAAAAGGTACTGACAATTGCGACGCGCTCCGATATAAAACAAGAGTGGTGTACGAGAAAGAAATGGCTGCTGGTCCCACAGACCCAACCCGACTCAAGGGTTAAATTTAAATTACTCCTCCTGGTTTTTGAATGAGGCATAGTAGACTGTAGTATTGTTAGAATGTCATACAATAACATATTTTTCCTCTACTAGCTGTGTAGTTAACAATTATTGCTTCTTCTAGCCAGCTGAGAAGTTGAATTTCTCTATTAGTGGTTGATAATTTTTTCTATCAGTAGCGTAGGTCGATAATGGACAAATTCAAATATTTTGAGAATTCAGGGATAGTGGTTCAACCCAGGCGATTGTCTTTAACATATTTGCTGCTTGAAATTACCCATCAAAATAAAATTATTTAAATAAAAATGCCATCAAATTTAAAATTCGCGCTCAACCAAAAATGACTGATGACATAACGAGTACGTTCATAATATATCGAAACCTGCTACTTGTCAGTCAGTCGACGGGGTAAACGCTTCTCGTGGTGCGTTTGTAAATGATTTTTAATTTTTCTCTTCAATTAGGCTTGTAGTGGAGAAAATTGTATATACACCATGGTGTTGAAGACATTTATAAACCTCGCACCTTATTTCGCTCGGGGCAAAGATCTGGAGAAATAATTTTGGTGGTCGGTCAATAATAATAGTCTCCACCACATTGGTGTATAATATACTATTATTTCATATCTAACAAGAATATGGTCTACTAAGAAGGGACCTTGAAAAAATTTCATAACAAATTCTATGTAGACTTAAACCTTGAAAATATTATTGATCGTCTAGTTGTAGAATTTTTTTGTAGTGGGGGATACGGAAACATTGAAATAAAAATATGAGAAATATTGTGGTTTAATTCTTCAACAAAACTAACAGAAAGAGTAATGATATTGAATAAACATCCTTGTGCATGAAAATTAATTTTTTCTTTTTCTCGTTTTAAACTTGAATTTCACGACGCTACAAAGTATTCATTGCCAACTTAAATATTTAATATTTGAATATCATAAAAATTTCGGCATTCGTCTTCTCTTTATAGTTTTATCCATTATATAATATTTTTTCGGCTATTAATTGTGAAGAAATATCATAAAAAAAGTAATTTACGTTTTATATATCGTATAAATTCATTTTCCTAGTCTGACGACGCCTTGGCAAATAAATTCCATATTCATCATAAAAGATACCTGAATATACAAATGACTATTTCACTATGGAAATGTTGAAGGAATGAAAAACGTTAACGATAGGTGCTAAAGTCTGAAAAATATTTCGCATTATCCTGATATCTACGTCTTGGCAGAAGGCCCTTCTCTAGAATAAGAACATGTTGTGAAAGGTAATAATGGATTTTATAGCTGTGATATTGAAAACAGTACAAGCAAAGTTAAACTTTTACTTGTTCTGTGTGGAATCTCAGATGCTCGAACATAACAACTTGTTAATATATTCGAGGATCGTTTTTTTTTTAATTAAAATTTCTCAGGAAATTATTTTGTTAATCTGGCTACCACGACAATACTTATGTAGATATTCAATTACGAAGATAGTAATAAATGAAAATAATAGTGGATAAGTGAGAAAAAATTATGTGATTTTTATTTTATTCGATGAATACAGTATTATACTAATGAATATGCGGGGCATAGGGGTGTAGATGTGAATGGTCATCGGGATGTGTTTCTTCTGTTATATGCGGATGATTTAGTTCTGCTTGGGGATTCTCCAATAGATATTTCAAGGAAATTAAGTACTCTAGAAAAATTTTCGTTGGAAAATAAGATTGCGGTAAATTTACAAAAAACAAAAATAATGATTTTTATTAAAGGAGGGTACAGTAGTAATTATCGTTACAACTTTTCTCTCAATAACGAGAACCAATTGAAATAGTTAAAGCTTCCTATTATTTAGGTGTAACATTTTCGTCATCTTCTTTGTACTTGGAAATGACGAAACGAACTATTATTAAAGCAAAACAAGCAATAGGTGTTGTAATGAATATAATGTGCGAATCTAAAGTTAATTCCTGGTCGGCGAGAATAAAGCTTTATGAATCAATTATATTGTCCTCACTTTCTTATGGATTAGCGGTGTGGGGCTTAAGGTATGCAGACTTATTAGAACGTGTACAGACATATTTTTTTAAACGACTGTTGAATCTACCAAGGTCTACACCCAACTACATTGTTAGATTGGAAACAGGTTCGAACAAACTCAGCTGTTTAATTTTCAAGTCTGTATTAATTTGGGTAAATCATTTGAAAGATATGGACGAGTCTCGTCTGTCCAAACAATGTTTTTTGCGGCAGGTGAATTTGGGCGGAAGTTATATCAAATACAACTTGTTAATACAACTTAAAGAGTATTTTAATCTTGCTGGTGGTGAGACTGTATGGCTATCTTTTTTACAAAATAACTCCACATAACAACATTGTAGACACTTTAGCTCCAATTTATATTTGCCGTGTAATTGCTCAATTGCGAAAGTGTAGTGGAGAATCGTTAAGGATAACCTCACGTGGTATTGTGTATTCTGTGTCAACTGTTGATATCTATACAATCTGCAATCTACAAGTTGCTGAATCTCTTACTCATATATTGCTTGAATGCCCAATATATTGTATAGTGGTATTCGGGACACGCAGTTGTTTTCAAATTTAAGGAATTTAAATGATTTGGTGCTACTTCTGGATTCGCATGATTTAAATAGACAAAAGAAACTAGTTTATAGTATTCTCAGTATTCTCAGTATTCTCAGTATTCTCAGTATACTCAGTATACTCAGTATACTCAGTATACTCAGTATACTCAGTATACTCAGTATTCTCAGTATTCTCAGTATTCTCAGTATTCTCAGTATACGCAGTATGCAGTATTCTCAGCGTGCTTTCAAAATGAACGAATAATTCACCTATTTAATCATAATATTGTATAGCCGTACTTCTTGTGAAAAGATGTAATTCTTATACACAATAAATCATCTATCTATCTACTAATGAATATTGGAGCAAATAACTTTACGTTTGATGGGTAGCACTTACTGAGACCTAAAAGATCCATTGTGCCCCTTACTTCTACTTAGTTCCTGTATCAGAGAAAAGTAGGAAAAGGAATTTCAGGATATCTCCAGGCTTAAGTGCAGGTAAGAGTCCCTGTTCTATCCAGAATCTACATTCTTCTTCCTACACTATTTTGACATGTTCCAGGTGCCTATTCAGGTGACAATGCTCCGTCAGGACCTCTGTTTCACGTTGACTTAGGTATAAATTTGTCAACAGTTTGTAGTCACTAAGAAGTCTAAGATTGTCTAAGCCCTAGTAAATTTTCCAAATGGATTTTTTCGGCTTTTCCTATTTCTTCCGATATTCCGAGCTCATACATCAAAATGGCTCCTGCGCCCAAATGGATGTTTTAGTTTGGTCTCTTTGCTAGTTTATCTGCTATTTAACTCCCTTATATTCCAGTGTACCGAGAAACCCACAATGAGGTGACTATGAAGTGCATAGAGGAAGTGCTTTTATAGCTTGACTATCCAACATGATGATGAGCCTTTGCCTTCTAAATCCTACATCAATATTGAACCAGGAGCACTTTCCGCTCGAAAGGGATTTGATGGTGAATGTTATGTTATTTTTCCTCCTCTATCTTGAGAAAATTCCCATTTAAAATCTTGAGTATGCGCAGTTTGAAGAGTCTCGAGTGTTTTTAGCAGCTTGTCAAGAAATGAAGCCCGGCGGGAATCCTTTGATATTAAAGGGACTAAAATAAACAACCTTGACGACGACATCTAACTCTGGCTTACACTGAGAATCATAATAAATGCTTTCAGCTTTACTTAAAACACACTGAAAATAGTTATTTGTTCAACTAGGCAGTCAATCTACTTTGCTGCCGAGTTGAACATATAATTTTTTCTCCGATTGTTCATAATGATATAGGAGGATATTGTATTTGCAAATTATCTGAGGAAAGAAAAGGTGGCCTATTCTTTCAAAATTGTAGTAATTTTACCATCAATGTTAATAACAACTAAACATATGTTTTTAAATTCTTGTTAAAAGTGTTATGTAATAATTGCTAATAAATGTTTACGTCAAATGTTTTATTCCAATTGAGTATAATCACTTTGCTGCCTAGGCAGGAAAAGTAATACTTGGCTGATTGATATGTGTCAGCAAAATTGATATTTGCTGCCAATCGGAGAAAAAAATTATTTTAGCATGAATTTGTGTCTTATCAATTGTATTATATAGGTATTTTCCAACCAGTAGCACTTTTCGTTGACAATATACACGTGCAATAAAAAATAATTTCAACCGACAAAGAGACTTTGATCTAATTTTTTCTGTGAAGCCCATAAAAAAGAGGCCTTAGGTTAGGTTGAGTTAGGTTATATGGGCGACCATATCCGTTCCAATCCTGGTCCGCTCCGAGTAGTACCCTTTTGCTCATAGTGTTGAGCCATCCTGTTTTCACCTATCCTCAGTCCCTTATATATTTTCTTTTATCCCGTGTCTTAGGTATTTCCATTCCCCTACAAAGTCCTTCAATTGACCGACGTCCATCTCTGCTGCCTCTACTAGACTCTCAATTCGTTCGTTCCACAGAACAGGTCATCAAAACATGAGAAAGAAGCTTTATATACTTACATGACATAGTTTTGCTTTTTGTCTGGTGGTGTATTCTTTGCTTACGCTCGGCGTAACTTATTTCTGAAACATTTGCGTCTTCAAAACATATCTAAATTATACCATGTAATGTTTATTATGATGGCACCATCCTTTTTCTACTAGGATTTTTGTCAAAAATGACTTCATTTGTATGCTGTATTACTTCGTCCATATTTAGTTAATTAAATCCATTGACTTTCGGAATTAATATAAGCCTCTTATATTAAATCCATATACAATCAACCATGCAGAATGTATTATTCAAAACCAATTGTTTGTTTCCCGGATCATTTCATCAACTCCTATCTTAATCGGTTCTGTTTAAAATGTTTTTAATGGTTGATCAACACGCTAATAAATAAATTTTTGATGTTAACCCACTAAGCAAAGTAATATTTATACAATATTTCAGTAACCTTTCATCGTAATGTGTAATGTTACATCAGAGTTTTCTACTACCTTACTGCAAAGGTTCAGCAACTACTGAAACGGACGTTCAGCAATATTACAAACGGAATGTGCCATTATTATTTATTCCAGCAAGGTTACTGCAACATTGCATATAATGTACAAGAAAAATGTAAATATGCGATATTAAAAATGTCGTTTTGTGACAATGTTGCAGCAACTACTGAAATTGTTTGATACATGTAATGTTTCATAATTAGTAATTGCAGGAAGGTTTCTGTCATGAAAAGTTGTTAAGTTTACATGTCCTTGAAAGCCTTGGAGGTCAAAAAGACAAAATGTTCAATTTAATAATTTTATTCATATAAAATATAACAAAAGAAAACAAATGAGTACTCAGCACATTAAAATGTAAAAAAATGAAAATTCTTTTTGTTCTTATCCTGAAACAAACCTGAAACAAAATAATCATTGAATGTTCAGAGCTTAAAGATTGATAACTTGACCTACTACCTACTCTACCAAACCTCTCAAACATATCTATAAAGCAACCTCAACAAACCATTGAAAAAAGTTTCATACATGGTAATAAAAATCACTGCTTCCCTCTGTCAAAACGGGTTTTGGCAAACTGCAACCGAGTCATCACATTCCTTTCAAATGCATCATCATTGATGCATGGAAAGGAATGTCTCACTGCATCTGAAACAAAAAAATATTGTAAATACCTACAATATTTAACTTAAACATGATAGTGCTATTTCTCATTAACGCCACCAATGTACTGTAGAACCTGGAAGTAAAATTGAAATGAAAAACTATTCCCCAGCATTCACAAATGTAAAAGTATTCTCCAACCTTTCAAATTGAAAAGAACTGTAGTTTACTACTTTCAAGTACATACTCACCAGTTGTTGTTTCTAATTTGAATATATATCTTATGAACATAAATTGATTACGACAATTTCGTTCCTACCTATCTGTATAATAATATGTAGGTACCGAAACGACACTACTATTTTCCTACTAAACACAGAAAGATAATACATATATACCAAGCCATCCTAACCTAAAATAATGAATAATGTAATTGCTTTACCTTGAATGCAGATGCGTTTTCCATTGTTCTGCCACCAAAACAAAATTGCAGAGCAATAATAGTTCAAAATAAACAAGAGTACCTAAGTAAAACAAATCACAATACACAACTAAATTGCAGAATGAGGCGTACTGCGTACTTCTCGAACACGAAACTCGAAGCAATATGGTGGCGCCCCGGCACCTTCTCATGACCGGGAAATACAAAATTGTTTAGCTTGTCTGATGGGAAATATTATTTAAAGTTGATTTATATTTACGATTTAAAATTGTCATGGCGAATTATTTCATACATACGATGATGCAATCGAAAACTATAAATGTACTGTGTTTTCTATGTACTGTCAATATAGTTTTTAGCTAACTTATGTATTGTTGTAAATATAATGTAACTTCAAACTCAGTGCAACGTTCCTATTTAAATTTGATAGATAGTTCCAAATGTAACCTGCAGTCACATTGTTCGTAGATAGTTTTTGTATTGTTGCATTTATAATTAACTTTCATGGCTGATGTAACATTGCAGCTGAAACTCAATCAAAAGCTCGCTATATAACTTACGTACAACTTGTCAGTAGCTTTTTCTGCCATGTTAGAAACTTAAATATAGCATTGAGCTGTATGAAATATTACATTATCATGTTACGAAAGTAAGCCATACATAATATTGTGGTAATATTTTGTAACATTACATGCTTAGTGGGAACAAACATGTAAGATTAGTGGTTTTCTATTTGGAATTTATGAGTGCCTTCTGTTCATTAGGAGAAATATTTAAAATGACATAGGTCCACGAAATGAATTTCCTTTTCTGGTGTCGGAAAAAAGGATGGCTTTGAAGGTTCATTGAATTTAGTTTTGAAGATGCGCTAGTGTAGGTCACGGAAAGATATATTTTGGGGTCAGAGACAATAAAAACCCAATTAGCCGAATACGCCCATAAGCGACTTTCTTATATCTAGTTAATCAGTCTCCCCATGATGCATTTTTTCCACTATTAGCTGTGGAGTTGACAATTATGGCTTCTTCTAGCCAACTGAGAAGTTGAATTTCTCTATTAGTGGTTAATTATTTTCTATTATTAACCTAGGTCAATAACGGACAAATTCAAATATTTTGAGAATTCAGGGAAAATAGTTCAACAAAAACTTGTGCAACATAATTTTGTATACCCAGGAGATTGCCTTTAACATATTTGCTGCTTGAAATTACCTATCAAGATAAAATTATTTGAATAAAATGACATTCGTTTAAAATTCGCGCTCAACCAAAAATGACTGATGACATAACTTGTATGTTCATAATATATCGAAAACTGACAGTGTACTTGTCAGTCAGCCGACGGGGTAAACGCTTCTCGTTGTGCGTTTGTGAATCATTTTTAATTTTTGTCCTAATTTTGGCTAGTAGTAGAAAAAAATGTATATACACCATTGTGCTGAAGACATTTACAGGCCTCTTATTCCGCCACCTTATTATTATAATTTTGGTGCTCAGTTAATAATAATAGTCTTCACCACCTTGGTGTATGATATACAGTGCTTTTCAGATAAAAGTATCCACCTTTAATAACT